>VWZT01002549.1:97320-122459 GCA_013397055.1 Pachycephala philippinensis | reverse complement strand
GGAGAGGAGAGGAGAGGAGAGGACTAAGAACAAAATTCAGAAAAGGAAAGGAAAAGAAATAGAAAAACAGGAGAGAAAAAACAAGGAAAAGAAGGAATAGATGGGGAAAAGAAATGGAAGAAAAGGAAAAAGAAAAAAGAAAAGGAAAAAAAGAAAAAAGGAAAAAACAGGAAAAGGAAAAGGAAAAGGAAAAGGAAAAGGAAAAGGAAAAGGAAAAGGAAAAGGAAAAGGAAAAGGAAAAGGAAAAGGAGTGATGAAATTGATCAAGGAACTACATGACCTTCTGTGTTAGCACAAATGTCAGCTATAGCTCCTAGGTAGTGCTAAACTGAATTTCAAAGATAGAAACTGCCCTGTCCTCTAACCCTTAGCTTTTCTGGTGCTTTTCTGGTCAAAGCTGAACCTCTCCTGTCTTCTCTGGGCAAGGAACCACGGTGAACACTGATGTGCCCAGCTCACACCCAACACAATGCAGAAGGCTGGGCAGCTACACGATAATGGTCACAGTTTATCTGTGCTTTGATCCATGTGGCTTGCAGGTTCTGATGCAGCAAGAAGCACTATGCCCCAGGTCTGTACTCATCAGCAAGTTTAAACAAATCTACATTGTATTGAATGAGTGCATCGCTATGGAGCAAGCACGGAGAAGGAACATTTACTGACTTTCTAAGCATTGACTAAGTGAATTAGGGATGGAGCGTTAGATCCCCTAACCAGAGTCTGACTTGTCCTTTCTTATAAAGGCTAGTAAGCTTATTGATTTCACATTTTTGCCTATTCTTTTCTGATGTTTCATTCATACAAAACTACTCATTTATTATATATTCATATATGCAGTAAATGACCCTGTAAAGAGAACAGCAACCAGAAGGAAAAGCTACAGCATTTCAATATTGTTTCACCTCCTGCTTGATGTCTGTCATGAGTTTCACGCAGTAAGTTCTGCATCAGTTGAACAACAGCCCTTAGCAGGGTAAGTCTAAGACACCTTAGTTCCCCATAAATACACCTCTGGTAGTTCCCAAGCCCACACTTTTCAGGTACATTGTGGGAAAAACAATGCAGGATTTCTGAACTCTGACATTAAAAATATTATTTTCTCCAGGTGACAGATACAGAAGACAAAGCATGTTGTGCTGCTGTATTTTTCTTTGCTCTCTAAGTTTGACTTTCACCTTAATTTTTTATACTAAGTTCCTAAGCAGGTTCTGTATAGTAGTAGTAGTTCACTATATCAGAAACTGTATTACTAATTTTCTCCACTGACAATAAAACAACCATTCTCTGCTTTAAACCTACCAAAGGAATGGGAACCCTTTTCAATAAGCCAAATGATCCTGGATTAGATTGGATCAGAACTTTGCTGTTTTACTCAGCGTGATTTAAAATTATATTCACTGTATAACCAATGACCTACTTAGAAAATTAAGATGACAGGATTTTATAATCAGGGATTTGTGGTTTTCTATATAAAAATTACCCTCAAATCTTGACATTTTATTCTTCAGTAGGATGAGTCTAGCTCTATGGAGATCACGGTAAAAAAAACAGGTTAATTCACAGTGTTTAGACTATGTATGTGTGGATAATGCTTCTGGCTGCCAATCCATTTTAAAAGGAGGAGACAAGATACAAAGGCTGCTTTACTGCTGTTGAGGTTGGACAAAAGAGCAGTACAGAGACAGAACAGCTCCTTCACAGCTAAAGACCATTCTCAATTCTCCCTCTTTCTTGTTCTTATCTCCCTCTCAGGTTACTGCATTTTCTGTTCCCCTCATGCCATTGCAGTAGTGCTGAGGACAAGTGAGATAATGCTTGGCCCAAATCCAGGCAATCATTTTGGAGTAATTAGTTTAGGTACTGCACACCCAGCCCATACTTTTTTTTTCAGGTAGGTATCAAGTTGCTCACATTACCTGATTACCTGCCTGCATGTGGATGGCCAGCCCCAAGGTGCAGGTAAAGCTCGTCCCCAGGTAGCAAGTGAGGGTTTAATTGAATGTATCGGTTTGTTCTGGGAAATTTGGCTCTGCTGCAATGACTTATTTTTCCTCATGCTGCTGCGTGCAATCTCCCTTTTGCAGTTCAGCCTTTTTGGCACTTTTAGCCCAAGAACATAGTCTATGTTGTGATGACCTTGGAGCTGCTGTTAATTCTGATTTTTTTGTTCCTCCGTTTATTTGGAGAGCTGGGAAAGAGCAGTGTACATTTTTGGGGCTGAGTAACTTTTCACCCTGAGAAACTCTGCACACAAGCAGCTGGGTGTGCACTTTTCAGGTGGATTCTAGGCTTTTTAAAGGTACACAAACTGCACATCCCCTGTCTTCCCACTGATTTCACAGAAATTCGGTAGTTGTGTGTCAGAAACACACATCTAGTTCTCACATAGAAGATACTGGATAGAGATAGAGGATGAATGACATTAGCATGCACTGTATGCTGATGGCTTCCTTGCTCGGGGAACATTTTTGCAGCTTTTATTCCTTTCCTGCCCCAACCAGTGATTCCTGATCAACCCTTTGCCGTGCCTCCCTGTGTACCCCTCTAGCCCAAGGTCTCTCTGACCCAAACTCCTTTCCTGAGTGTACCTTGAGCAGCAGTAATGTCTTGCTGATGACTCTTTGGCTACACGCCTGCTCTCTGACCATGAGGACCCTTCAGAAGGGAGGAAGGATCTATGTCTCCACCTTGTCCTCACCTCACCTCTCTGCTACAAATGTGAGCGACGGTGCAGCTTTATGCCAGCTGTGAAGGTAGCCTTGGGCTATGGATATATTTCCACCAGGAATTGGTGCAAGGCTGCTAACAGCTTCACAAAGACAAGAAAAGAGCTAAAGATCTGTTGGATGCTAAAGGCTTCCAGCCAATACTAGCCTGGATCAGATACAGATTGGCAGCCTCGAGGTGCATGGTTCCAATTTCCCATTACCAATTCCCCTGAGCTGCGCAGTCTCCCATGGTGAAAACTCTAATTTAGGAGAGATCCTGTAGGGCTGCCTTGTTCTTTTCCTCTTTGCTTTGTTTCCAATTTTTAGCAGCAAGTCCATGAAGTCTTGCAGCCAGATGCCCATTGGCTCCCAGGTGAATGTAAGCAGGCGTCCTGAGAATAGTTCAGCTCAAGACCTAAAGCTGCAGTCACTATTTATATTCCTAGAAATCAGGGCAAATAACAGTATTCTAGTCCCATTGCACCCAGCTGATTAGCTTTGCAATCAGTGCGTGAAAGAATTTGAACTCGGCAGCTACTCAGAACTCTGAATAGCATAACCCAAGCAGTGGGAATAAAACAGTGGAAAGACAATTATGTTCCTCTATACAGCTGATTGCAAAGAAAAAGATCAAATATATTCTCAGTTAGAATTTGCTTAAAATTTGGGCAAAGAGGTTCAAGCTATTCTTGCAAGAAAAGGTAACTATGTGCATACAATATTGTACAAGAGGTATGTTAATAATTCAGTGTTACTTGATTTCTTTAGAAGGCCAGGTTCTGAGCTGGCATGAACAGATTATTTCCTTCAAAGCTGGCAGAGCTGCGATGATTGCAACAGCTGAAAGTCTTGCTCTGCACTGCATCAGTGCTATTATAATTACTGCTTTCATCCAGTAAAACTAAGTAGATCAACATGGTCATGGCTGGCTCCAAGTTTTTCAGCAGCATATCAGAAACTGGATGTCACTCTCCTGTGGACAAGGGTCTAGGAACAGGCTCCTTCTGCCAGTGGAGACAGTAGGAGAAGAATGGCATGTTTAAGATGGAGAGATGGGGGAGATGGGCTTCCTGCTGCCCTTGCAGCAATTGAGGGAACAAAGGGTGTGAGCCTAGGCAGCCTCTCCAAAACATCACCCCCATTACCCATAGACCAGCACCAACTGGATGAGCACATTAACATCGTAGAGGTGCCTTTTTCCCATGCTGGGTTTTCTGGGCTCTCTTTATAACTGAGGCAAAATGGTGAAGCAGGCTCCTGGTATTTCAGGCAAGGCCTCAATTTTGCAAAATTTTTCTAGCAAAATAAATGCTGATGGTTTCTCTATTCCTTTGTCTCCTTTCTGAGCTCTTTCAGTTTTCTTAAGAATCCATACAAATGCATTTGGTGGTTGCATTTTCTGGCAAAATGTTGGAAAGGTAAATGATGCATTTACTTGTTTTTCAGATAATGGTGCTGTATCTGAAGGGCAACTAAGAAACATCAAGAGGAGTGCATGGGCCAATGAAGAAATCTAGAAAAGCTCAAAGAAATGTGGAAGTGTGGATCACCTTGCCCTCTAACCCACTACATGGCATGATGGCAAGTTAAATTAGTTAGAAAGGTAAGACCAGGATTTGTAGTTTAAATAAACAGAATTAGAAGTGGATAATCCAAATTTTGCCACTGATGTTAAGAAAACCAGCAATATAAAATTTTTTTTCTCACCAAAACCAGTGTTAGCCCATGGGGAAAATATACTTCTTGACAAATAATCTGAATGCAACAAAGGTTATTAGACATTATTTTGGATATTCATGACATTAATATTAATGGCACATGGGTGGCATTAATAATTAAAAGCAGTTTTCCAACTGCTTGTAAGGATATAGTATCATGACTGAATTTGGTTTTGCAGCAAGTTTGACAGTCCAGAACATTACATTACATATATTTTACCTTTTTGTTAACCTACTATTCAATGGAGAGATTAGAAAGGAATGTAAAAATCATCAGACAGAAGGTCTGACAAACCATTCATCTTGACACCCTGTAAAGATAATTCTCAGACATCTAAGATGGATATTGGAGAGGTTCTAGCAGATAAAGAGACTGGTAATAAAAATCTCTAGAGAAACATTGATTTCCCATCATTTCTAAAGAAACAATGGATTACAGAGAGCAACTGGTTACACAGGTGTACCATCTTCAGTACACTATTTCAATCTCACTGTTGCCCCTGAAAAGAATGAATTCTGTTATTCCACAATAAGGGAGATCATAGACAAGTGTAGGTTTGGTCAGGAAAGAGATAAATAAACCCAAAATTTTGTATTTTAAAACCAGACACAAAAACACATTAGAAGTTTTCCTGTTGGCTGAAAATGTTCAGAACAAATTTGAAAGAGGAAAGAACTGTGAATAGACAGACACACTCTGAGGCACTATTAATCACTGATATCTTCATGATGGGTTGGACTGCAGCTGCACCTTATACCTGGAGCGGAGATGTGTTGTGCAGCATTAGAAGCTGTATGGATGAAAAATTGTCACCTTGAGAGTTACAGTTCTTTCTGCGTGCTTTTCATTTGATGGAAAAAGGAACCTCACAGTTACTTGCTTATGGTCCATATTTTGAAAATGGGATGGGGAAAGACCGCCTGTCACCTCCTGCCCATTTGCTGTGTTAAAGGAAAAGCAGCAGCTTCATAATGCATTATCCACTGCACTCCTGTCTCCACTCACTCATCAGCATCCACATCCCATATAGCTCATGCAGGAACTATGAAGGGACTCCCTTTAAGCCCAATTTTAGCATGTAATCTGCCCATATTTAAAAGAATAGATTTTTTTTTTTTTTAATCTGAGTGTATGCAGTAGGGAGGTTTTGGCCACTTTTCATTTTCTGTTCAGTTTTAAAAAGTTTGGAATTAATCAGCAAACCTGGGGAAAAGCAAAATTAGGATGCTTTGGAGCTAACTCAGTCTTCACTTTGACAACGAAGAAGTGCCTGCTCTGACAGCTTCCGATGCCTTCTGTCCTAAATACTTTATCTACTGCATTTTCCTCAAGAAAGTCATCTCATTTCATCAGTCCAACATAAACATGACTCCTCTCCTCCTTCTTAGGTCAGAGGGAAGTATTTAACATGCTGGAACTTACCAGCACTAATTACTTTATTCTTGACAACAAAAATTTTGACAGCAGAGAGAAATGGAAGAATCTTGTGAATGTTTGGAGTCATTAAATGTACACCCGGGCACCTTCATATCTACTATTACCAATTAACAAAATCCTGGCAGTGTACTGAGGAAACTTGCGATCCAATTCTGTAAATACTCATCCACGTGGGAAGGGCTGCACAGCTGAGTGGCCTCAGTGAGTTTACTGCCAATACCCATGTGCATTAAAAGTTCCCTACGTGCTTAAGCACTTGCAGGAATCCTAATCTTTGCCTGTGCTGTTTGTAAGTGTCTGATATGAAGAACAGTTCCGAGACGTTTCATCACTTGTCAGATTTTTGTAAATTATCCTAAGTTTTCATTATTCCAGTAGTTTCCATGTTTACATGTAGACACAGCAGATAGGTCATGGTATTTGACTTTGCACTTCTTTTTTAATTAGTTTTGCTGACCAGGGACCCACTGTTGTTGAAACAGATGTTGCAGCCCAATAATAGCTCTCAGCTGCCAAGAGCAAACTGTGGAACTCAGCCCTCGCCATGCAGAACAAATGAGTGCAATAAGGGGCCCATGAGCTCCAGACAACAGGAGCACTCCACGAAATGTGTGTTTACCAGCTCTATCTGAAGGCACATAACATTTCAAACATTCTTCTCATTCTCATCTAAAATATAACAAACGAGGAACTATTTCTCAAAAATGCACGTAACCCCACAGAATAAATATATTCTCTTTGTTCCTTTGTCTTGCATATTTGTTTAATGATCTTAATTTGGCTTTGAGTCGCAGCACAGATCAGACATTCTCTTCTAGACTTGAGAAGATCTAGTGAAACTCAACCTGAGGACTCAAGCCAAGATTCCAACCACTCATATCTGGTTCAGACAGGCACAAAAGGAAACTATAATTCTTCCTCTCTATGGCAAAAATTAATTAGCTCCCCTATGGACAAACTGGGTTTTCTTTAGAAGGACTGAGGTACTCAGCCAAAGTGATGATGATCCTAAATCAATATCCTCTCCTGTATGATAACAAGACTCCCTTTTTTTGTCTTACATATTAAGTTATTACTGCCCAGCCCATGGTTTCTTTGTAACCTGCCTGAGTCTTTTATGGCATGTCTTTCACCTAGGAGTTATTGGGTACTATTAACTTCTCTTCTGTATAACTCATTTCGTAACATTAATAAAAATATTACGTAGATCAGGCGCAGTGTTGATCTCTGGACATGTCTTTGTACCTATTTGTCTTTCAACAAGAGCATTACTACCTTTCTTAGGTTGAATGGCTGAATGGTATATTAATTTATTCTTAAACATATTGGCATTGTAGAAATAATGCATTTCTGTAAAGATTTCTAACCCATCTGCAAAAGTAGGACTGTCAGTAGGCATGGCTATTTAACAACAGGAGAAAGCAGTCTTTAAAAGCAATGATGCTCTTGCGGTGCTGGTGGAGAGAAAATTAGGCAACAGCTTATGGTATAACATAGTGTAAAATTCCAAAACAAACCAAGAACCTATAATTCACATGGTTACAAAAATCACATCCACACAAAGTCTCAGGTACGGTTACTGTAAGGTTCAACTTAGGAAACTGTTCATTTTTTTATTATTTTAATTTATTTTGAATGTCACTGTAATTCATCCCAAAAAATTTTCTGGGATCTCAGCATTATTATTTAAAACTATCAGAAATGTTTAAAGCAGATAAACATCAGGGTGAAGAAAGGCCACGCAACACAGACCCAGCTAAAGGGATAAAGGGCTAAATCCATCTTCCCATCGTCTCTTCCCCCCCCATCCCTTGTGCCCATGTAACTGCACCATGAATGGCTGATTACAAAGGATTTAGGCAGACCAGCAGCCTACCCTGGTTCACCCAAAGACCACCCAGTCTCTGAGGACAGCATGAAGGAAGCACCAGCACAGACAGCCAGAGGAACCATTCATGGGGGCACCGTTCTCTGCCAGGGTGTCCTTGGTGCTCAGCAGTAACAGGAACGAGCTAATGAGAACTCAGCTGAATGAGTCTGCTGTTTTCTCACATCCTCTGTAGCTGAAACAGGGTGGCAGTAATATTTGTAGATCCACTAGATCTGTGAGATCCTGATTTAAATGGGCATTTGTGGGCACAGTAAAAACAATATGAAAAGAAAAGGATTTAGAACAAATACTGGCTCAGGAACCTTTCTCTAACACATATACAGTATATAATTCTGTCCAGTAAAGCAAGTACCTCATAGATTAAACAGATTGTGCAGTTCTTGTCCGGACAAAGCACAGTAGACCACGGAAGCCACAGCCCTTCTGGTCTTCCTGACAAACACAATTTTCCCTGCTCACATTGATTGAGAATGCTGCTCCAAAGATCATTTCCCAGCCTCACTGTTTTGATCATGTTACATGTCTCTCTTTGCCTCTCTGCCTCATCAAACAAGCTAGCAGGCTTCATTTCACAGCCCACGCTTGTCTTGGAGTCAGCACGGAGAGCTCAACTCTCCCCTAATCCCTCTGTTTTGAATTATTTCGTTTGTAAGCAACCACCTCTGTGTGACTCCTGATGTTGGGAAGCATTTGCTGTAAACATACAAAAAATCAGCTGTTTTTCAGACCTTTTTTTAAAAACTCCTTTGCCCTTGTGCTTATGGCAGAAACCGGTGAGACTTCTGATGGTCTGAGACCTCTGCTCATCTGTCTGACAGACCCTGCCTCCACTTGTACTCCCTCTGCAGTACCTTTATCCTGTGGTTCTTAGACTTAATACAACAGTCTTACATTGTTGACAAAGCCAACCAAGGGTGCTCCTGCTTTACCCCAGACTTAAGCAGGAATGAGCTCCAGATCCGTCAAACAATATTTGTCATTTGTCATCAGTCAAATCAGTTTCCCACTTGTAGTAGCTTCCCAGGCAGTAGGAGCCTATGACTCCCTACAAACCAGATCTCTTTCAGGTAGCCCTATCTGTAGTTCCCAAAGCATTATGTATTCCCTTGAGAGGGCAATGGCATTTAGACAACATTTTGAGAAGCTGGCATGGAAACAATCCCCACTCCATATTGTAGAATGGAAAGCTTTGAAATGAACTGTGGAACTTTCCACTCATGCAATTTTCTCCACTGTTCTACAAAAAGGAGCAAACTACTTTTGCTTGGGAAAGACTGCATACACACATCCCCCAAAAGAAAAAGAGAGAGAGAAAGAAAAAGGAAGGAAGGAAGAAAGGAAGAAGGTGGGAGAGAGGGAAGGCAGTAAAGAAAGAAAAAGAGAAATTAAGGGTATCTTGCATATATCTGAACCGCAGGAAAGCATCTGGGTCATGTCTATAGCAGAGAGAATAAGGATCACATTCCCAGAGACACAGAAATGTTACTCTTAAGACAGAAAGTATGATTCATTTTTCTGTCCTTAAAGGAAAGGTATCATTTGACCTCCCTGGCAGCAAAGTAGTCAAACTGTATTGCAGACATGTAGGTAGCAAAACAGTTTTCTTTTCCACTTTTATTTTGCTGATGGTTGCTGAGCATGTGTGGGGCTGGCTCCTGGAGCACCCCAGCAGATTGGCTGCAGGCTCCTGGAGTGGGCAAGCACAGAGGGATCATCATTGCATGCCAAGGTCGAGTGTTGGACTGTCATGCAGAGTAGTTTAAGACTGTAATCTTAGTCTACCAATAACTGGCCTACTGCTGGGCAAGTCTGACAGATACCTGCCTCTGCAGGCACATTTCTTCAGTTTAAAAAGTGGTAAAGGATGCCAAAGGGAACATAATGCAGCAAGATGGGAATGGGAATCAGTATAAAATATGAGGGCAATACATACTTGCTCATTTTTGCTTTTCTCTATCTGACACACAGAGCTGCAGCAACTTTTAAAGGTATGTAACTTGTTTCTGCATACGTGTGCTTTTAAGTGCTCTTTACATGCATGCATTGAGCAGTTAACTTAAAAAGCCATGCATTCTTGTGTGTCTTGCCTATTACAAGTGATTTAGAAATGAACTAAGCTTTCCTGCTTTGAGTGTAAGACAGTAACAAACTGAAGGCAATTATGAAGAATTCTCCTTTATTGGCAAACTATTCCCTTAATGTCTTCCTTGAGGCTTTTGTTTTTTGGAGGGTCTTTTTTTTTCCTTCTTGTGGAGCATCTGGAGGAGGTCAGCCCTGGAGCCAGATTTCAGCCTGGAGAGTAGTGCAAGGCTGTTCCAGGAAGGCAGTTTCCCTGTTCCTCAGAGAATTGTCTACATTCTTCTCTGCTACAGATAGGTGTGCAGTCAGGCATTTTTATCATTCTTCCCTAGCCCTGTATTACAGAACTTCTGCATTTTTGTATTTTGAAATCTATCCTGTTTCCCTGGTACTGTTCCATTCCCAGTTGCTGGCGTCCATGAACACATGCAATAAAACCCAGGAGATATTTTCAAGGACACTTGTTTTTCTTCCCCAAACTGCACTCTCGCAATTGTAAAACCTTCCTTTTCCCTTCTGACTCTGCCATGATTTCACAATATGTAAGGAAAACAGTGATATAAAAGCATCTTTTCATTCCAGCTTTTTCTCTGCACTGCATGCCATGGCAAGCCAGAACAAAAGCCAGAATTTTGAGTTTTTCCACCAGAAGCAAGCTCCAAGATCACTCTAAATTGCAGAGAAGGACTGAGCAGGAAGAAAGCCAACATTTCAACTGGAGGTGAAATCACTCAGTTAGGTTAGAGGGGCATTTTCTTCAGGAATTTTGGTGAAGGTTGTATTATAGGCATAACAAGGAAATGAAATGGATCATCAAGAATAAGGTGGCAAAGGGTCCTGCACTTGGATCCCAACAATCGTAGGCAGAGCTATAGACTGGAGCAGAATGGCTGGAAGGAGGCCCAGTGGAAAAAGACCTGGGGGTGCTCATTGACAGTGGCTGAACATGAGCCAGCTGTGTGCCTGGGAGGCCAAGAAGGCCCAAGGCATCCAAAGGTTTGTATCAGTGATATTGTGGCCGNTGTGGCCAGCAGATCTGGGCAATTATTGTCTCTCTGTACTCAGTACTGCTGAGGCCATTTCTCAAGTGCTGTGTCCAGTTTTGGGCCCCTCACTGCAAGGAAGACATTGAGGTGCTGGAGCATGTCCAGAGAATGACAGCGAAGCCTGGTGAAGGATCTAGAGAGTAAGTCTTACAAGGAGAATCGGAGGGAGCTGGGGTTGTTTAGCCTGGAGAAAAGGAGGCTCAGGGGAGACCTTATTTCTTTCTACAACTGCCTGAAAGGAGGCTGTAGCCAGGTGGGAGTTGGCCTCTTCTCCCAGGTAACAAGTGATGGGATGAGAGGAAATGGCCTCAAACTGCACCAGGGGAGGTTCAGGTTGGACATCAGGAACAATTGCTTTACTAAAAGGGTGATTAAGCATTGGAACAGGCTGTCCAGAGAGGTGGTAGAGTCACCATCCCTGGAAGTGCTCAAGAAAAACTGGACGTGATGTGGTTTAGTTAACCACATCTAGTTAGAGATGGTGTTCTTAGTCAAAGGTTGTGCTCAGTGATCTTGGAGATCTTTTCCAGCCTTAAAGATTCTATGATCCTATGCTATTCTAAGAAAATTCTACAGGATTTCCACCCCCCCCCCACCCCCCCATCCTCTGGTGCCCATCAAGGAAATGTTCCTATAAATCAACTATTTTTTTCTTATTAGAAGTGACTCAATCTATAGAACACGTAGGCCTGGGGCAATGCAGAGTTATGTGAAAGTTGATATTAGAAAGCAAGGGAAGAGAGAGAATTAAAAGCAAGATGAGGGAAGTAGATAGGATGCCAACTGTTTATGTGGTAAGCCCGGTGGAAGCCAATGGGTCTTTCAACATTTATCTAAACCATTTTTATTGGATTTTCAAATGAAATTAAACAAACCCTGTTTTGTTTTGGGGAAGGCACACTGAACTCACTGTCTCCATCATACCAGGAGAATTAATCATAATTAAAATTTAAACATGAGAGATGGTCTCATATTAATTCTCGGAGAAATGATGCGCAGTTTTCCTTTCTGAAAATGGAACTGTCATACCCATGACTATAGGTAAACTTCTGTTGCACAGAAACACAATGCAGCAAAGGTGCTTCCTTTTTCTCTTCCACAGATCTCCCGCTACAGCAGAACCACAGCCGTCACCTTGCATTTTGGTTGTGCAGTTGTGTCCACAGAGGGAGAGCCACGCTCAGGTATCACCTTACACAGGCACACCATGTGGGGAATAATGCCATTAATCAACAATGCCATCCAGGAAAGAGCTCAGAATAAAATATTACAAGAGGGCCCAAACCTCACCCAAGAGGAGGTTTCAGTGCTCTGTCTGCTGCCCTGGGCTGCCCTCTGAAGGCTGAAGCTAAATCCACAGCCCTGGATGAAAAGCAGTGGTCTGGCCCTGAGCACATTACTTGGAATGAAACTCCAAAGTTTTGCCGCTGGGGAACACTGGAAAAACAAGACAAAGAGAGAGTCATTTGCAAAGGTTTTCAAGAAAAAAAAGATAGCCTGAGGGCAACTGTATGTGGGACAGCTGCTCCTTGCCCCTACATTGACAAAAACCCTGTGACTCCAAAGAAAACTGAAATATCAAAAACTGTTTGTCTGACATAGACTTTTAAAAAAGTAATTGCAGAGATTGTGAAAACAAGGGTTACTTTAAAGAAAATGTTGGCACTTTATTAGTAAACTAAGGTGCGCCATTCTGCTTTTTGTCTGTTTGAGGCTATGAACAAGTTGGCACTTTGTAAGAAAATCTGACCTGTATTGCCCTGACACTGTCCTTCCCTATGACTGCACTGCAGAGGAACATCAACTGTCCACCCTGCAGCAGGCACAGGCCTCTTTGTCCCTACCTAACCTGAACCCATCTATAGCAAGGCTTTGTACACACTCACTGTGTTTGCTCATCGTGTTCGTTCACGGTTTCCTCTGTTCATGTTTCTCCTTATTCACATTTGTAAAAATAAACCATTTCAGCAACAGTTTGCTCATCATGAGGAGGGAAAACAAAAGCAGATATAATCAACTATATATCACACAGGCTAATACCCGGCCCGTGTTGCTGACCAGCTATTCTACGGTATTAGAAACATGATTGAAACCATTAGTCCAATTTTAATGAACTCCATGTGCAACTTGAGTTTTTTTCTCCTAGAAAAAAATGTCTATCATATAATCGTACAGAACATAATTGAGATAAATCCCAGTTTGGGCCATTTCTCAAATTTTTGGTTTAAGAGAATCCTTTCTTAAAAGACATTTGTGAAAAATAAACACAATTAAATATACATTATTAGTTCTGCTTATTGCTTCCAGTAGACATTAGGAAATGTGTGCGCATATGTGTTCATTTATGCAGTGATGCTCACAGCTACAGTGAATTATGGCATTTTACAGCCTCGAGTTTACTCTGTACCCAACTGCTTTCTCAGCCTGATTTCCTAAGGAAATGAGTCGTATCAACATGAGATACTTCAGCAACTTCTGAACCCTTTGGCCTACTTCAGCTAAATTTGACAAAGGTGATAGAAATCTCAAAGGTAGCAAAGCTCCCACTGGTGTGGGAAAACAGGTGGCAGGCTAAAAGGAAAACCTATTAATACCCTCATCCTGGGTATGCTGAAGCATGACCTTGCTCCATATTAGACTTCAGAACATCCACGAGAGAGCCCAAATCCTGGGTTAGGCACCCAGTCTATTGGAAAACCCACCCTGAGTTTTGTAAACTACCTGCTTTTTTTTAAAAAATAAACGATCAACTACCTTCTGGTGTTCTCTGTAACAAAGCATTTTTTTTTCTCTCCATTAATTTATCTGCCAAAATAAGATTTCTACAGTTTACCTGTACCTGTTTTGCACAGCATGTAGGATTAAACTAGTGCTTCTGTTTCTGCACTATGTAGATGAAACTAAGGTGCAGAGAGGTTAAATGTGCCCCCTTGAAGTTTCTAATGGTTGACACAGAAATTGGATCACAAGCCAGTGATGTCTCTTCTGCCTAGTAGAAGGATTTAAGCCTAAATTCTGTCTTCTGAACCTGATGGAGAAAAAATAATGCTTTAGAAAAGCCTCAAATGTTTCTGGTTTGAAAAAAAGTCTCCTATTAGCGTGGATGCATGTGGATGCAATTTTACTTCCTCTCCAGTCCCATCAACTCTGATAGCAACTGACTACACAAAATCAAAGTTTGAAGTAGGTTTTATCTATACTTTCAGATGAAGGGTCTAGCTACTCACTGGTCTACACTACTGGTGAGCTAAACCCTCTAATTTTAACCCTAAAAAACACTACAGTCTATGATGCTCTCTGGGCTGACAGGTCCTTCCCCACCTTGATCCCAAGGCCAGGGAAATTTGATCAGAGGAGCAATATTGCAGCTGGTGTGTAGGAAACACAAAATAGGGTCCGGCATTTTCTCTGCCCACTGTTGTTTTGTGGACTAGCATGGGGTACTAATACTCCTATCAACCAAAGTGTGTCCTAAACAGCAGTTACAAGTCATGGAACCTATATGACAGCATGAAGCCTAGTGGAAGTTAAAGGTAAGACTCTTTTTCATGGGGTATGGACCTTGATCTGAATGTCTAAATGCAACAAGCTTGAATTTCTCTGTTTTCAGTAGGATATTCTATTTTCCCTCTTCTGTTACAGAAATGAATAACTGTTTGCAAAAGGAAACTATCTATATATAGCAGAGTCTTTACTAACAGCTGAGGAGGGAGAAATGCCTGTACCTCTCTTAGTAGCCTACAGGTATCACATTTGACATGCGAGAGCATAGATGAGTTCAGCTGCACATAAAACTTCTCCCTTAGTTAAGGTGCAATGATCATTTAGAAAGCAGCAGTCTGACCAAAGCTGTGCACTTGTCAGCTTGACCTTAAGGGCTTGAAAAAATATTTTACCAGCAGAAGATTATCTGTCAGAAGATTGTTATAATTCAGTATTTAACCTATTTTTAAATTACTATGACTTGAATTGCAGTAACTCCAACTGAGATGGGGCCCAGATGCCAGGCTCTATACAAACACCTAATAAGAAACTGCGGCTGCTCTAAGTCACATACATCCTGATTCTGCAAATGCTTAGGACTGTGTTTAACTTTACTACTGTCAATATTAATGGAGTTGCTCAGAGAACTAAAGGTAAAGAGAAGAAACCAACAAGAGCCAGAGATTTAGAGACTGAAGTGTTTAGGTGTCTAATTCCCAATGGTCTCAAGATGTTAATGTGCATCTGGCCTTATACAACTTACTGACATTAACAAATTTAAGCAGACTCAAAGTCAGTGCACACATTCACATCCTTGTCTTCCATACCAGTGCAAAGCTGTTACTAAAATGCCCTTTTTAAATGTCTCTGCATTAGCTTATATGGTAACTTTTTTAACTGGAACACCAAAAATATCTGAATATTCGCGTGCAATTTTCTTCAGTTTCTTTCAGGACAGGGTGCAGTCACGTCCCTAAAGCCAATTGCTCAGCCCTCCATGTCCTGAGGTCTGTTGGTTACTTACCAAGTGAGTGAAATGCTGTTCTGTTGTACTGTGCTTATCATTACCCAAAGAAAATACCTTCATTGCACTGGGGCATCAGGCAGGGGAGAGGCTCTCCCTTGCTACAGCCACTGCCCATAGCAGTATTTCAAAGATCGCTGTGGATTAAGCGATTACCAGTGGAAATATTTCTTTCTCTTCTCCTGTTCTCATTCCCCCCTCTCCCTTCTGGTGAGGCTGCAGGCTAAAGTCCCCCTGCTAGCCACATTCTCCCCTGTTTGCTTCCTCTCTTCTCTCACTTTTTAAAAAATACAGTTTTCTTTCAAGTCCTCTACAGTTACAGTGTTTTGGCCATCAAAGTCCCCTCCCAGCCATTTTCATTTACCTTGTGACTCTGACCCTTTGTAAGGCTGAGGATTTTCAGAGTAAACCGATCCCTGAGGTCCCCAAGGATGTTATTCTCATTTATTCACTCAGCCCTTTGAATGGAGCAGCCTGGGGTTGGCAGCGGTTCAGCAGCCCTGTATTCAGAAAGCACACAATCCTTTTTCTTTCAGGGGCCTTTCAAAATAAGGCCCAAGGTTTGCCGAGGAGCTTGAAGGTCTGTCAGTCATGCAGGGAGCTACATTTCACTCCCAGCCACCACTGAAAGCGAAGAGCAGAGACAGGATAAGAGCAAGAAGCCCACAGTAACTGAAAAGGGTGATCCCTCAGGACTCAGCATTCCTTGCCAGTGCGGCACGCTCTGGGGACATCCGTGTCTGCTGCTACTGAGCCCCCCACCAACCTGGCAAGGGCCCCGAGCCCCAGGACCAGGGCAGAGCGTGGCCCCTACAGGAACAGCTGTACAATGGACACCCCATTTCTCCAGGTGCTCAGTGGGCTGAGGCAACACCGCCAGTGCCATCTGCGCATTACCTCTGACAGCTGGCCCTCCTTTTCGGGAGGGAAAAGGCCTCTTCTTTGCATTTTCATTGCAAAATGTTTGGGAATGGTCCCCTGGGACTGATAAGACAGAGACACGTCTGTGAGTGTCCCAGAGGGAGGGAAGGCTAATAGGAAAAGACTCATGGTTATGTACCACTGTACCTGCCAACTGGTGTGTCACAAACGGCTAAAATTACCAGCCGGTCAATTATCTGATTAAAGAGAGCCTTTCATTTGAGATTAAAAATAAAAGAAGAAAAAAAAAAAGAGAGGGGAAAAAAAAGAAAAAGGAAAGAAAAAGAAAATCCTGGCTGAAAGCAATACCTCTGCTAGGTTACCAAACTTAGCAGACATTGCGTTCTTTGCTTTTTACTTTTGGCAGTGATGAACAGCAGAGTTTAAAAAAAAATCAAGGAACTTGGGGAGAATAAATATTTTGCATTAATCAAGCATTTTTCTACATCTCATTCCTCTAACACAGCATGTTCTCATTTATCTCCCTTTTCACAAAAAGGCCTTATATTTTAAAAGAAAGAATGACTGCTCATTTTACGTATTTCCATTTTAGTTCAACTGATTAAATAAGGAACCTTCTCCAGGAAAGTTATTCAGGTTTCATTAGTTTACAGTTGCCTTGGAATCCCTTTGAATTACAGCGAGCATAAATTAACATTCTGTCAGCTAACATCAGAAGTACCTCTTTAAGGCTCCTGGACTCAACAACGGCTGCTAAGGTTTGGGAATAAATGTACGATGTGCTGGGGCTTCACCAGCTGGTTAATGACCTGCCGCAGTAGTTACAGGGCCCAAGACGAAGCTGAGGAAGATTAACTAATCTGGCCAGTCACTGGTGTGCTGGCTCAGAGTGCTGAGCAGCGTGGAGTGCGTGATTGTAAACTTTATTGTTTGACCTCTGCTGAATTAGGAGCTGGGGTTTTGGGGAAGGAGAGAGGGAGGGGGCTTAATGTTTTATTAATAACGTTTCCAGCGTTTATCCTTTCCTGTTTGAGTAACTGAAAAGGTAATTTCCAAACACAGGAGTCAGCAAAGCTGAGTTTCTTTCAAAAAATGCCATTTTCTCCACACACAAATCAAACAAATACGGTTCAAGCTGCAAATTATTTCTGCATTGCAACAGACAAAACTGGGGTCAAATGCAGTTGTTCTTTTTCATTCACGTCTCTTCACACGGTTCATCCTTCAATTGCCCATCACCAAGCTACATATGAAACCCTCCACAGAGTGCTACCTCTGCAAGCCACTAGCTCCAAAAACCCTCAAAGTTCAATAAAATATGAAACTTTTCTGGTCTCACCCATCTCCATTGCATTTGATTTCCTATCCAGGCAATGTGAAAGAGTAACAGGAATGGAGAGTGTTCATACAAGATTGGCATGGCTACGAAACAAAATAGGTATGTTATTGTAGTTACAGTGCAGCTAAAATGAACTCCCTTTTAACACATCTTAAATCCTTTCACTTTCATGCAACTGTTTACTCTGCTTCCCAACCAAGGACATAGCGACAGTATCTCTTAAGTATGAAATATTTTTATAATGAAACACTCATCTTCTGGATTTCTTCATGTGAAGGGAAAAAGTATGTCTGATGTTAAACATATTTTCCTAGCTGGTTTCTACTCTGGGTAGAGGAAAAGAATTGGCAGAAAATATATCACCTTTTTGGTGTTATTCAAATTGTTACAAGTCCTGTCTCCTGTCTTTCCCGTGATACTGACCAGTACCAGCTTGGGTGGGCATCTGTTGGGTGACCTAGCTAATGGAGAAATTTCCTCCAGTTCCAGGCGTTGGCTACATAGATGAAACTTCAAAGCATTTACAAGGCTTCCAAAGTTCCTTCATTAGTATTTTCTATTCAAACTGAATGTTCCCATTAACTCTAGAAATCTGATTTCTTTTTTTTTTTTTAATCCTCTTAAACTATTTATGTAATGTTTCAAAATCTCCATGAATTTTAAAGTAACTAAATTCATGGCAGAGTGCCTCTAAGTCACATTCAGCTGCCTTCTCATGCTGGAAGGATGAGTCTCAAATTTTAAACCCTTTGATGCCTGCACTGCTGTTGGTCGACAAATGCTCTGCCCTTCATCCCTAGTGCCCAGGGTTACCTTGATGTTCTCTGCAGCCCAGCTGGCTAAACAGTGGCTTAACCAAACTGCAAGGACATACACCCAACAACACAAGTGTCAAAGCCAGTGGCTGGACTGGTCTCCTGCCATAGGAAGAAGCCGGATTCAAATCCAGTCTCCAGACGTCAAGATCCCATTCACCTTCAGCGTAATGTTCTCTTGTGAAAGGGTTGCCCGTCTGCTGTACCTCCATTCTTTCTGTAAGAGAGGAGGTGTTTTGCTGTTATTTACACAAGAAGGTTCTTTTCCATGCAAACTGAGTGGAGAAATGCACTTAGTTCCCACGAGTCCCCTGGTTGACACCTCCAGCTTGTTAGCCTAACTGGTTTTCCACTCCAAATACAGATCTTGGTGTGGTTTATTCTTCATTGCTTTACTCTGCTTCTGTGCTAATGTGGGCTGGTAATCTGGACTGAGCCTCAAAGAGAAATTTGTTAGGCTGGCTATTGGCTATTGCCAAAGTGTTTGAAAGTCACTGTGAAGAACAGCAATGGGAACTTGCCAGAACACTGTCCTGCAACTGGGTAAGTTTAAAAATTACTACTATCAGAAGTATAAGGTATGATATCAGTAGCCAGAGAAAATGAGAAACTGAAGGGTTTTATTTTTCCTTTTCCCACCCAGGATGAGTATTACATTTGGGATCAGATGCAACTCCAAACAATGAGGGACAGAAGTGCTGACACGGATGCAACTAATGCATCTCATCTTCTCTAACTTGGGAAAGGGTGCACCACCCACCTGATTTTCAAAGCTTTCCCTGTTAAGAAATTACTGTCAGAGATATGCCATTCCACATTAGTTTGACCAAAAGCATAACACTGTCTTATTACTGCATAGACACAGACAGGCTTTTCAAATCCCTACAACAGAACCTGGGAGGGATTACCATATTGTGCAGTGAGAAGAGTGAGCTGCAGGTGTTTAGAATCTTGGGCATTTAAGGGAAAGGCCAAGAGTTTTTTGCATGGTGAAAGAAAAAAGGAAAGGAGGGACAATTTAGGATCACAGCCACACTGTGGAAAAATGAAAGGTTCTCTGTTACTGGGTAAACAAAGGGAACTCTAGGGGAGTGGGAAAGAGCACGTGAGCCCTTAAAAGAGGAACCAGAGCAAACTCAGGGAGTGAAGGGAGCTGCATGCAATGGAAATGAGGAGCAGGAGCAGAGAGTTAGCTAGTGTGAGAGCCAGAGATGTGCTATGGGCAGCTCTAGGTTAGATGAGAGGAAACTGGGGGGATACAAGCAGCAATGAGCAGCACCTGCACATCCTTCCCCTTCCCACCTGTTACACACAGAGGTAGAAAGAGGCAGGGTAATGGCACCTGGGCACTCAGAAAGAGTCACAGGTTTGTCTAAAAAGTGGAAAATGGGGCTAAGACAGCAAAAAGACACCCTTCCTTTCCCTGTCATGTCTACATTGAGCCCTGCTCGTCTTCTGCCCCCTTTTGATTTTTATCCAGTCTGTCCCTTTAAAAACTCACAGAGCCCTGCCTGAAGCTGAACTGGCTGTGGGAAACGGAGATATTATAGAAACCCCTCCGTGCCAATTTATTAATGTTACTGAGACTTGTCTACACTCAGAAGAGATATATTGCTACAAGGGGGGCCTTCATGCAGCCAGAATCAGTACTCATGGCTCTGCTGAGATGTAATCTACCACTAAAAGCACTGCTTAAACAAATGTTTGCGTTGTAGGGCAGGTCCCCCCTGCCGGCCACTACAGCAGTCCAAAAAGCAGCACTTTCAATCCAGACACCCATGGGCAGATCTGGAAAGTTATCAACTACTTGGCAGTGTTTAGTCATGGTTTTCTAAAGCCAAACCTAGCCTCGTTTGTGATGCAATATGGCCGAAGGGTGACATGCCCATCCATGTCACCATGCCGTGCCACCGTGTGCTGCCGTGTGCCCAGCCAGCTCCCACTGCCCAGCTGGTGCAGCACAAGGAGTGCCAGCACCAGAGGGTGTCTGGCACAAGAATGGGGACATGGTGCTGGAGGTCATTTCACAGCCTACCAAGGTGTCTTGGCCCTTTCAGCTATGACAGGACTTCTGAAGAAGCCCAGGATGAGGAGAAAGAGGCTGTATTATTCTGTCTGTCTCAGGGATGAACAGGTGGACAAAGAATTGGCTCAGGCACCATGTGACTACCCAGGAGCTTTGTTTTACTAATGAAAACTACTTTAAACTTCCCCAGTGGTAGTCCCTCACATCTTGGAACCATGAGCTAGTGGCAAATGCAAAACTGAAGCTCACTGAGGGAAAAAACATGTCCCAGTAGCAGCCAGAAAGATTATAAGACTTAAAGAGTCTTATGCGTGGAAACATATTGTCAATTTTTCAAAGATCCCATGAAAAACAGCAAGGCTTTATCAAAACTGGTTCTTTATAGCAAAACACCTGTTCCTCTGATCATTTCTTTTTATGACTCCCTGCGTTAAGCAGAGATTGTGAGTCCACTGCAGAGATCAGCATCAATTCTGGAGATGGATATTCATGCTCACAAACTGGTGTAGGATCAGGGCCTCTTTCTTGTCTCAGTTCTCTCACAGCGAAACTTTTGCAGTTTCTGTCCAAGCACTTTGATGTTTCCTCACTGATCTCTTGAATTTAGGATGAAAAGGGGTCATTAGATGTCTACTTGACTTCTTGACTATAGAAGACCTGAAAATTTTACTGCCTACATCTGGCTTGAACTCAGTAAAATGAATATGACTATTATACATCTTCCAGAAAAAAAAAAATCCATGCTTAATCTGAAGTTGGCAAGAAACAAACTCTTCCTCCCCTTAATAGCTTCTTCCAGTGGTCAATCCCCACCTTCCTTAAAAATCCCCTTTTGTTTCTACTTTCTTTTACCTTAAAACCATTGCCTCTTATCCCATCACAGCAGGCCCTGCTAAGGTTATTTTTTATAATCCTACAATGTCATTATCTGCTTGTTCTCAGCTCTAGGTGTGCTTGGATGGGTACAGACACATAGGCAGTACAAGGTTTGTAAGTCAAAATATGTCTTTCCTTAGGCAAACTACTGTAATTGAAAATGGCTGACAAGCCCCTTTGGTCTGAAATAGAAGCGGCAAGCTTTAAAATTAAATGCAAGTAGAGAAAAATTATCCAGAGCACAGGAGAAGTTCAGAAGTCCTTGTGCGTGTGGGAAGGGCACTTTTTCATATGGTTTATTTTCTTTTAAATATGGGAAAAATATGGAGCAAAGTAGAGTTATGTTACTGTAGCCCTCCCCAGCAGCCTTGCAAAGCCAGAGACAAGGAAAGCCTCTACCTTCGGAGCAAGCCTACAGCCGGCTGTGCAGCTGGGATTTGTCATAATGTCAAACAAAACGCAACCGCACGCCTTTCAAACGCATTCCGTGGGGACCTTCGTCTCTCAGTGGCACAGCCACATCCAAGCAGGGTGGTTTGCAGGGGAAATAGCTGGCAGGCTTCATCCAGGGCACACTGCTGAAGAGCCGATGTGCCATGCTGATACAGGCATCTCTGGTGCAGCACGCTAGGGTAGGATTACTGTTAATATGCTTATTCTCTCTCTGTTTCTCTTACGGCAGCCTTGGGATCATGACCAAAGCAATAGAGACAACACAGAAAGGGAGGATTTGGGAGGCAGAAGGCTGATGGGTTCAACATGGGAAAAGTCAGACTTCCAGAAGTGCTTTGGAAAATCTTGCCCACCATAGCCAATGCTGCAAATCATGTGCTCACAAGGAGCTTGCCACATGTGTTTAAGTCCACTGCACTTAATTATTTTCAGTCATAAATATGTTTAAGATTGGTGTCATAGTAGCCAGTACCACAGTAAAAAGATTGATCATTATGATCTTACATATCTTAGGTAAAATATCTTATGTAAAGCAAGGTAAAATCAATACCAATAATCAAACGTTCACACCAAGAACATATAAATAGCACTTTTGTGGTCTTTATTCAGTAATAAAAACAAAAGGTAAATTATCATGCTGATAAAAATAAGACACTGTTAGCAGCTCTTCTTTCCTGATGAAATCAGAACTGAGAAGGTTTAGTTCTCTGAGGTTCTTATTTGTTGTTGTTTCTTATTTTATTTCTATTTTATTAGCCTCCTCCAGGTGTCACAATTTATGACAGGCTTAGAGAAAGTCAAGTGTAACTAAAGGCACTGCCAGAATTATGTCTGTTGGTCTCACTGCCAGTATGACACTTTTCACTTGGTTTTTATCTGACGCAACCTGCGGAATATACCTGTGGAAAGGAAATCTCTTGCACAGAAGTTCTCTGACAGGAAGTATCAAACTGCTTTTTTGTTTTCAGAAGAGACTAGCAGAAACTGTAGATAAACAAAAGAGAAATATTGTCCTGTTAATTTATGCTTACAGAATCCAGTTTATTTTCCACTTAGATGGATTTTATTTTGCATGAAGGAGACCAAAGATTTGTCTACTGCAAACAGACTTCTGATAGGATCTTAATGTGCTGTGACTGAAGATAGTGAGAGGGCATATGATCCAAGGTAGTTTTATTGTTACAACACAAAACACAGCTGGAAATGGCAAGTGATTCTCTGTGAGCTCTTACTGTGCAAAAGTGACTTGACCAGACACGTAAAAGCTTGGGACAAACAATAATAGCAAGTAACTCTCTCACTTGGGTTTTTTTCATAGTTTTTCATCATATTAACCTAGCTCACAGAGACAATCTAAATTCCAGTATGGCTCCACAAAAGTTTCCTTAGCAGGCCAAGGCAAGACTGATCTGCTGTCTGTCATAACCTCTGATAGCCTCCAAATTATAATCTTCAAACTTAGCTTCACTGCCAGGGAAGCTGCATGCGAACTTTCCACTTTGTAAGCATTTGCCTTCTGCAGATTAATATTAGAAGTGAAGCTGGATTCAAGAGCTGACCTATTTCTCCTTTTCTTGACTATTAGGGAAATGAAAGTCTGAACTTAGAAACTTCCCTTGACTGAATCAAAGCCACTGAACAACACCTACTTGGGAAGTTTTTCGATATGGATGAAGATTGTGGCTCAGGCTCTTTCCCCAAAAACTGAGTGCTAAGTAATTGTGCACAAATCTCCTTCTTCTCTTATCCATTCCAGCAAAATACACTTTAACAATCAAAAGTAATGTTTTATAGCTACACATTGATGAAAGACTTACTTTTATAAACAAGTCAGGGAATATAATCAACAACACTGTTTTACTTTACAACAGATGTGTACATTCTAATACCATTGGATGAGTCCATAACTCTCCTGAAAAATAAGAATATTGTTCTCTAATTCTAGCTTGTACGTCTTATTACCAAGGTTTTTTCCACCTTTGAGAAGATGAAGTCAGTCCTCATAAAGTTGTCTCCTTAAATGTCCCCAACTTCACACTTTAAGGAGATGCAATGACTCCTGTTAGAGCTTTGCAGTGTAAAGTAGCCAAGATGCTGCTGTGTCCCAAACCTTACTGCACCTGTGTCAGGAGGCTACCTAGAAATTTCCAGGTGCTAGAGAGCTGCTGGTTCCCCCTTCACAGTGTCTTAATCCCTGATGAATGTTCAGCTTCTTAAGTCAATAAGAAGAATAGCTGACTCCAGCTATGGCTCTAAACCAGATGTGATTATGGCTTGCTAAGATGTATGATGTGCAAGGTTCTAGCACACTGCTTTGAGGGGTTTTTTACAGAAGGAGGAAGGTAGAAGCCAGGAATGCGTTATAAAAAACACAATAAATAAGTGAACGATTCTCAAGCAGGAGAGGGAAAGAAATGGCCCGGTCCCCTGCAAACACACTCCTTAGTAAACAAGGCTGGATCACTCCTTTCTGTGTAGAAAGGGAAAGTGAAAGTGGCTGCTTCAAGTTGTTCCATTGTTAATAACAGAGACAGGAAAGATGTACTAAAATCCTCCCAAATCCATAAGCTGCCTGAAAAAGTGGAGCGGCTGAGGGGGAATCATCACTGTCAAACACAATCCTATCAAAACAGACAGGTAGGGACAAAGCTGATGTTACCTCCTTACTCACACGGGCACATACACACACACATGCACACACACATGCACACACACATGCACATGCACACATGCATGCACGCCCTGCCTTCACCTCCCTCAGGAGGGAAGAAACCCATCTCCAGTTGGGATGCTAAACAGTGATGGGTGCTCAGGGCTGCCAGGAGCCGGGATATGATCTGTCTTTCCCCCTAAGCTGCCATGCTGGTCTTGATCCTTAGGGGGCTGCCAGGCTCCACCTCAGAGCCAGCCTGAGCACTGATTTTTAGGATAACTAAAAGTTTTTAATGTAACATTTTTAGTATAACTAAATTTGGTCATTTACTTTGGAAAAGAAAATCCTTTGGAATAAAATAAGCAATGCCAGCACTAAATATGAAGTACTGGTAATACAGTGACACTTACCTTAGATAACCAGCCAAAGGACTGACAGAGCTGTGCTGCTTGGTAGAAGAATTCTCCTGCTATTCAACAGAGCTGAGTGAATAACTGAATTTTTGTTTGTCTGAACTCCTAAATAAAGCACTGTCGAAAAGGGGAGGAGAGTGAGAAAGGACAATATTTTGTTCCAAATGAAATGAATTTTTAGGAGATTCCTGCTAAATTGAAAAACTGAAAATATTTCCTTTACAGTTTAGGTCTTTTGAATAGAAATAGGGCATTTGAAATGAAAGGCAATGCTTTGGCACCATGTATAGACATG
>VWZT01002549.1:64814-97271 GCA_013397055.1 Pachycephala philippinensis | reverse complement strand
TTTTTTTTTTTTTTTTAGCTTAGTTCCATAGAAATTAAGGGAGCAGCTTCCATAATGAAGTATACCAGGAAAATTTATAGGTGAGATTGGCATCCCAAGGGAAAAATATGGGCACCCTTGTCTCCAAGGCACTCACTATGAGCATCTCAGACTCCAATCCTGCCCTTCATTAAAGGAATGGGAACATCAGCATTTCCCTGATGTGTAGAAGAACAGTATAATAAAACTACCCATAACCACGGAAAACTCCTCTAAAAATCACCACTTTTCAAACATTGGTACCACAAAGCTGGATACTAAAGAACTTATTTGAATAAAGCTGTTTAGCAAACTCAGATTAATGGCAGCAGAGTGACAAACACCCTTTTCTGGTTTATTGCTAACCAAAGGAGACCCTGCCCAAGACAGCAGCAAGGTGTTGTAAGATGATCTCTTCAGGTGGGTACCATCAAGTACGAACCATTATCTGAGCTGTATTTGTTACACATCTGTTACAAGTGGTACTAACTCCTGGGTGTTTAGAACATCCTGGAAGGCCCAAGGACTCGTTTTTGGAGGCAGCTGCTGAGGCAAGCACAGTGTGACTTACTCACCTGGCAGTAGTCTGGTGCACCCACACTCTCCTCTGTGCTTTTTCCAACCAGCCTGTGCTCTCCAGGCGTCCCCTCTTTTCCATCTCCTCTGCCCCTCTCACAGTGTTAGTGTGACACGAGAAAAGGATTTTTAAAAGCTGGCATTGAGTGTGGGATTTTATTTTGTGCTTGTTTCCAGGCATCTTGACTATAATACAGCAGCAAAGCAACTTAAATTTGTTTTTTGATTAGGTCTCACTGGAAGACTTATTAAGAGCACAAGTCAGTAGAATTGTTGCTTGTGCTGTGTAAAGATCAGTCAACTAGACGGTAGAAATAGCTCATTTTATATTGGCCTCAAGTGAAACGGTGGCTCCATTTTGATTATATGGATGTAAAATATCTTCAGTATGGCACATTTGATTTTTAAATGTAGTGAATGAAAAAAAAAGAAAGCTTAATATTAAAATTAATCAAGTTATTTTATTTGGACAGGAGCTAAATTCAGTGTGGAAATACTTCCCATAATACAGTAAAATATAAAAAGAGTTTTATATAGCAATGTATCTTTCATACGTATAGGCATATATGCACAAACACATCCAAAGGATGTATAGATATATATACATACATATATATTTTTATATATATATATATACATAGACATGGATAGATAGATAGATAGATACATATACATGACTGCATAAATACATAAAAAATTGAGAAAACAGTGAATTCTTACTGAACCTTAACAAATGAACTTTAATACAAATATAATTACATCTACACTGGACAGCTTTGAATACAAAACCTACTTTCTAACACGGATCTCTGTTCTTGCCAATTAAAATGGGAAATCTTCTTTTGAAGAGTATCCATTTACACCCCAAGTTGCTAAGTTACAGAACAGAAGGGTACTGTTATGCACATCTTGTTTTCAGAGGCCACACCTCTGATTCAAGGACACCAGCCCATACTGGTTTAGTTTTTATCTTTGAGACCCAGTCTTTTACTGAAGTTCTTGAAATTCTAGTCAAGTAGTGGGAATATTGTTATTAAAACATTAAAAAAAAAAAAGAAGAAATATTTTGTTCACAATCTATATTTTATGTTGACTATAACCTAATTTTATCATTCCAAAATGCAACAGTAGAAAAACAGAAGTGTCTTTTGCCAGGTTTTTTTCCTACACAGGCTGGCACCCTGGTTCTGCCACACTGGTCCTGCTCTTTTCATTTCCCTAGAGCATTTCTGCAGTGGTTCACTCCTAGAGAATGGTTGACTCAGTGGACTGTACCTTTAACTCTTGCTACCTCTTCTGAGGGGAGCCAGAAGTGCACTTCTACCCTATTAGCATCTCTATTAGCCAGCCCCATAAGAGAAAAACATGAGATACCTGTGGTTTTAAAAGTAAAGCTCAGCTACAGTCCTTACAGAATGGTTATGAGACCAGCCCTGTAGATTTTAATATCTACATCATTCAGAGCCACAACAATGTATAGGGTTCTTCCAGGTTTCGCCCATAACCTACTGGAAATATGTCTCCATAGATGAGGGTGTGTTGCACATAGGTAAAACCGTATAAAATGGAGTTGTAAAATCATGGCTCAGGCCTGTTACTTCGGCTAAGCAGAAAAGGACTGTGGGAAAGAGACACAGCTGAATTAGGGGTAGCAAAACATGCTGTGTGACTGTCTCGTGCTCACATCGTGGTGTGTGGTGGTTGGTTGAATTATGTTTGTTGTGCTTTAAAACCATGTAAACTGATAACCAGCCAACTGCTTAAAAAGGCTGGGTTTTTGCAATAAAGCCTCTCTCCTTTGCACCTGCCTGGGGACTCTGCGTCCCTCATTATCGAAACATGGATTAGCAGAACTCGCTCTGACACAGTAGCACCATCTCAGTCTAGGAGTTGTAGCAGCATGGTAGTGTGTGGGTTTCTGTAACTTAGCTGCTTGCAATGAAACAGCCATTTAATTTGTGGGCTAGAGGAAGCTTATTTGCCAGCTCGGAGGGAGGCACAGTCAGCCTGGCCCTCTACGATAAAATAATAGATTGAGTGTACCAGATCCATGGTCCCTGGGTACCTTGTAACTACTGCTGGATCTGTGATCCACGCACCACTGATGGCTGCAGAATGTCTGCAAGGGTGATGGCCACAGCATTGTGTATCAAGGTGCTGCTTTAAGTCTGTTTCCAGCAGCTAAACATCAGGAGGAAACTGATAAATGCAAATGAGATTTCTTTGTGCTCTATTTTCACTTGCTTTACTTGCTATAGAAGCAGTAGGTGATGAAAAGGACAGGATGAAAAGTGATGTGTATGGCTGTGAAATAGAGAGAAAAATACAGCTGGGCATCTCTAATGAGGTGCAGTCCAGTTTAAAAAAAAAAATTAAAAATTGTTGGGCTGAGCGCCCTAGAGCAACACAGACCCAGATTCTTTGCAAACAGGAACTAATTGCTAAAAGCTCTTCAGAGGATTTTTTTTTCATTCCTTTCTGTTAACATTGGCAAAGATTTAGAAATTTCATCAAGAGGAATGATCTCTTATAAGTCCTTCTTTCTTAAATCTTTTTTCCCTCTTTACTGATGCGAGGATTGGCACCAATTTAAGCAACTTCTTTCATCTCTGAACATGGACTTCCTTAAATTGGTTTAACAATTTAATCCATTTAGCTGAAGTCCAATCCAGTCAAATCCTTTCAAGAATTGCATGGAACAGACCCTCAGTGTTTTACCCAAACCACTGCTCCATTAGCAACTTCAGTCAACTAGCTCATGTTGCTCCTTTTTCTGGTAACACACCCTGACACCCTCAGCTGACTCTGGGAAGACTTAGGGGGTCTTTTAAGTTGGTTTCCAGTGGTCTTTTAAGATGGTTTCCAATGAGAGAAAACTCAATGTCTCAGAGGTTGACTGTGGCTCTACAGGTATGCTGGCTTTATCTATACCTACATGAATGATGTTAAAACAGAGGCAATCACATGTGGCCTCCACAAAATCTCTGTAGCATAGGGCCTACATAGCACAGCAATACCACCATTCCAAAAAGTCATTTTCCTTCAGAGCTGTCTGTAAATATCATGCATATTGCAGGATTTTGTTGGGACTTTTTCCCCAATGAATTGTTCAAGTAGTAACAAAGATGACTGTCAGCCTGGTATTTTGCCTGTGTTATAAGGAAAGAAAGAGAAGGGAATTTATAGGTCTGCTAACATTTTGCCTGGTTGGGCAGCAGCACTCTGTGGGCTTTGCTGGGTGCTGAGGCATGTGGGAAAGCCCATTGTCCCTGGCACAGCATGGGACCAGGCTGACCCTTTGGCTCTTCCCACTGCCCCTTCCAGCCTGCAGCCTGCAAATTACAGGCTGCTCTCCCACTGCAAAACGCACATGCTCCCATCCTCCAAGTTTGTTATGTTATTTTTATGTTCATGAAAACACTAAAGTCAGGGTAAAAGGGACAAATAGTCCAGATTTGAAGATTTTCCATCTAGACCAAAAAAATGCTGCATGGCATGTGTGTTTAGCATTAGCAGGAAAATAAATGTGCTGTTTTCAAATTTTTGCTTCAGGGTCAGCCAACATCAGTCTACCATGTAACAGCTTTGAGGGGGGAAAAAAAGCTTCACTTAAGGATACATCTGCCAGAGTAAACAGTGCCTCAAACCAGGGAAATCTAAAGCACATGCCTTATTGTCAAGTTTGGTTTAACTTGTTTTACAAATCAAAACAGCAGCTCAGTTTTTAAAATCTATTTTTAAGTCCACTAGTGTTTTATCCAGGAGTATAAAGACCTACATTACTGTTTCAGTCCTTATATTTTAAATCAAATATGATGTACTGATTTATTTTCCATGAATTAATGTCTTATCCCATTCTTACGTGCAGCTCTTCCTACCTCTTCACCATTTCTCATAAATCAGAGGATAAGATTCCCCATTTTAACTGTCCTGGTACATCGTGCACTTTGTGGGCAATCTTTCTGTAGCCACTGGGGCTTCTCACGAAATATGTTAGTGCTCCCTGTAGGGTGAGAGCAACTGGTCCTCAATCCATGCTGGAAAAACACAAAATTTGCATGAATTTGTGTGACTAGGAGGAAGTTTGTGCTCAGAATTGACTTCTCCTTAGGAAGCAAAGCACATACCAAATGAGAAACCTTCTGCACTTAGGGTATGTGCAGACAATCTTCTGATTAATGTGGGAGCATTTGCATGCATATCTGAGGGAAAAATTTGGCTCTTCACAGTTAAAATAAAACACTGAAGAGTATTTAAGGAGCAAAACCAAGCCTGGAATGTTTTGAAGGTATTTCCAAGAACCTCTAAGAAAGAAAAAAGTCTTTGCCAAACAGAGACAAACCTCATCAAACCCTATAGCTTCCTTTCAACTTTTATTGTTTCTGTTTCCCCCCAAATCAAGCCTCAGCAGGTAATTCTGCTTGCTTGACTGCGGCTGAAGTTCCATGATTATTTTATTCCACTCTGAGCTGTGTTGAAAGGGGGAGGATGGGGTGGTCTCTTCCCCCTTTTTCATCTACCCAAAGCTACTTGTTCCCTTGCAGATGTGAATAATTTGTTTGGTTCTGCAGGGAGCTGGACCAGGGGATGGATCCAGCTAAAAATCAGCTTTCCCTCCCCAAGCCCTCCATTGTGCCTTGCTCCTCCAGCACTTCTGGATGAGCAGTAATGTGAGCACACAGAAAAGGTGTGGATATGTGACGAGGTTAACAGAAAAAAGAAGCTGGCATTTTCCTCACAGCCCCTCTACACAACACTGGCTGAAACAACCATACAACTTTGGCCTAAATCTAAGGATACTAGGTTAATACCAGTCTCACTCAAGAACTGTTCTAAGGTGAGTGGTGTTTAAACACTCTGCAGGTCTTCCTTGAATATAAACAAGGTCCTTATTAAAAAAAAAAAAAGTACATTTAAATATTCCATTTCTACATCTCAAGTGTCAACCATGCACAGTGATAAATGATAAATATGGGGAAACTGAAGTGGAAAGATATTCCTATTTATTGGTGTATGTGTTGTTGGATCAGTTATGTGCAACATGGCTTAGTATATCTATTGGGAAAGACCAATTTGGTGATATCAAATTAAATTTTCTCTTTTTTTAGTGTAAATTTTTGCATTTGTTCATTTTATATGAGTAAAATACACATAGTTATCAGGCAGTTTACTTCACTATAATTGTGGGTTTTGATGTCGTGGTGGAGCACTGAGAAAGCATTGGATGCCACCATAGTAATAATAATTCAGTTTTAAAAAAAACTCTAAATAGCAAGTATTTACTATAAAATATTATCCAAAGCAAACAAATATAGGATATGGCCCATTTTATACGAAAATCTATTAAAACTGAAGCCAGCTCTCTAGAATATCCAAAGCATTACTTAATTGACGTAAGTTCAAAAGGTAAAGAGAATAAAGCTATGCTTAATGGCCAAATGTTGAAATTCATTCAGATCTGTGAGCCATTACTAACTCCGGTAGGACTGGTTATGTGTGAGTGACTGCTCACCAATACCAATGTGTGTCCAACAGATCCCGTATCTTTCAATAAAACTGCAGCAGATGCAGTCATTCAGGTGTGAAACTGGAGTGAGATCAAAATTTGGCTTCAGCCAGTATGTTAGCGGGAGTGGTAACAGAAGTATTGACTGTAGCATGCAGTTGGATACAAGGAACATAGGTAATAAAGTACATCTGATTCCTGCCCTACATCAGCCAGACTGCTCTGAGATGGGAGGAAATATAACTTTTTAAAAAGTTTGGTGTTTGAAGTGTTTCTTCTCTCTTGGGCAGCAAGAAGGACTGATTCAGCTTCCCAGCATTCTTGTGAAAATTGCTTTAATGGCACTTGTTGGGGGCTCCCATGAAGGAACTCAGGAAGGTACATAACTCTCCAGGAGCACCCAAAAACAAGTAACCTCACCAGGAAAGTTCCAGGATTTAAACACAGGGGTCTACTAAGACATGATTCTGCAGGAGGGAAAGGCGAGGTAGGGGACACAATTAAACAGCAGTTTGGAAGGGGTGAACGCTCAATAGGAGAGGAGATCACCACCTCCTGGGGCAGCTCTCAGCTCAGTGCTCCCCTGGCTGGCTGGTGAGCTCACCATCAGAGCCTTTTCTTGCCCCTGCTGATGTCCCAGACGAAGCCAATGTTGGGTGGCCATGGCTGGGAAAGGAAACCTCACTCAGCTTCTCAGGACAGCACTCGGCAGCCTGCATGAAAAATGGGGCCATGCTCTGTCCAAACAGCTCTGAGGTGGCCCAGCCATCACTCCTTATCACCAGCGCTCAGCATTTGGGTGTGTTTGGATGCTCAGCCATGTTGAGTGTCTCTTGAGAACTGCCCTGGGTGTGCTTTGGCTCCCTGCAGAGGAATGGGTGACCCTGAGCACTCACAGACAATCTTCACATCCCAAAAGGAAGGTCATCCCTCATCAGTTCCTTTTTTCCTTTTTTCTGTGTTTTTCCTCTTCTTCTATGTCTTCCAGTTTGGATCTTGTACTTCAGTCCCAAAAGCTGCACCTCCTGCCTAGAGGCACCATCCATCCCATGCATGGGTGAAACAGATGGTGGACACAGATGGTATTTAGCAGCTGGAAAAAGAAAAATTACCTCAGCCAATTGCCTGCATACAAATGGCCCCAGCTTACCCATGCAGTTCCTTTTATTTACTAAAGGTATTGGCAAAGAGCCGCCTCCCCATCCAGCAAGTCTCCATCCATCTGGAGGTCTGGGCTGTCCGTACACCTAGTGTTGACAGCAAGTGTCTCAGTCTTTCAAGGTTTCAGGCCATTAAGGACTCCAAAGAAGTAGAAACTACTTCCAGGGCAGGCTCAGTTGTGCCTGTCCAAGAACAACACAAATGAGGTGTGGATCCGTTCAGCTACATACATTCCTGTCTTGGTGGTGTCATGTGTAAACAGCTTGATCAAATCTACTCATTGACTGCAATCTTCTGTCATGTTTGTGGAGGAGGCCGTGGAGAACTTGGACAAATGTCTTGCAGCAGTGCCTTGTTGAACAGGATGGCTGAGACACCAGCCCACTTGGATCCCTGTGCAGAAAGCCTTTGTTTTCAAGAGCCAACATCTCTCATTTTGCTTCAGACTCAAATTTAGTATGCAGACATTCAGCTTAGAGGAAACCTTTTAACAGCAGCTGGCCATTTTAATTATAGAGAGAATATAAACAATAAATTTCTAATATTAGATACATTTCTCACAGTCCTTGTTTCTGAAAATAATGTCTTAGGACCATATCCAAGCCCCACTGAATCAGTGGAAAGTGTCCCACTGACCTCATTGTGATTGGATCAGGTCCTTAGTTTCTTAAAATAAAATTTTACAAGGTACAGGCTAATCCTATTTCACATATTTTTAGTTAAATGGCTGAAAGGGTTTTTTTTCCTCTATTAAGATCCATGCAAAACCAAGACACAGCCACAATATTGGCACCAAATATTCTTTAAGGAATTTAAATACAAATAAGGCGTGGGGCTGAAATTGCATTACACTTGGGCTTCAAAATGATGGGTTCAGAGCACAGGTCCTAGGAGCAGCCATGAGGGCCCAGGTGGCTGGCAAGGGGTGGCTCACGTTCCCCTGGAAAAGCAGCAGTAAGCCAAGCACAAAGCTGCAGGCTGTGCTCCAGAGTGCTTACCAAATTCCACCAATATTTTATTTGTTTCATTTATCATATGTAGCCAAGCTCTAGGCAGCTGTGAGGAGCTAGAGCTACCAAAACACTGCGTGACAAGCTGTGCCTGCGGTATGTCCAGCCACACCAAGCCTAGAAAGCAGTAAAGCACTCCAAGAACATCTGATTTTGTGACTTTCCAGCCCATAAAGTTTCAGATAAGCTTTAGATAAGTAAATGGGGGAGGCAGGAGGAAGTTATCCAAACGAAAGTATCAACCTGCTTCTTTTATTCCAGCCCCATCCACTGGTGCAAACTGAAAAGGAAACGTATTGGAAAAAGCAGGGAGGTTGCTAGGAGCAAGCGGAGTCAGTCACATGCAAACAGAGGTTACCCCTCCTGCACCCAGAGGAAATCCCCATCTTCGTCACTGCAGTAGCAGCCAGGCCAGCAGTCAGAGACCCCCTACACTAATATCTACAGCATGGCAAAAGGTGTCATTTTTAGAAGATGTAAAAACCATAAGGGAAAAAGAAGAGAAAGCAAACCACATGAAAAAAGAAAATCATGAAAGTGAAAAAATAAACGCAAACGGAAAGGTAATGTTCCCAACACACCCAGTTACTGCCACAATATTTCTAGTTTGCTTTGGTTTGGTTTAGTTTTAACTCTATGAGCTCATGTTACCTCCTGTGAAGTTTAAGGACCCTGTTCCTAGCTGTGTGAAAATCCTGTACCATCCTCCTGGCAACTCTGTCAGCCCTGCACACTCAAAGGCAGTGTAAAAGCTGGGGCAAGAGTGATACTGTGCCCCAAAGCAGAGCTGCTGCAGTCAATGCCATCTTTAGAAGGCCTGGTACAACCCTCCAAAATGCATAGATTTTAATGGTATCTGGATGTGGAGTTCGGATAAAACACATGCAGCCTGGGTTGCAATTAAAGCACGCTCAAACCTGACACATTCAAAGAATATTTTGACACATTGGCGTGCAGATATGAATGCCATAGGTCAGATGAAAGAGAAGGGGCTAGAAAAACACCAGGAAGACAAAATGAATCCATGACAGCACCATCCAAGTTCACCATCAGGAATAATGTATTTATTCTATGCCTGAGCCAAGATTTAAATTGCCAACAGCTTTGTCATCATACCCTTTCACCCCTGGCTCACTTTTGCATACAGCATATCACAAGACACAACAATTCATTTTCTTCTGTCTCACTTCCTGTCAAACCCTCCTGCATGTTGCATAGGGATTTCTTGCCCCGTAATTGGGGATTAAATAGCCAAGTGATCCAACAGTACAGTCTAATGCACATTTTGGTTGATATTTCGAGCTTGTGTTAGCTCAGTCTTGCCTTCACTCCCTTGGCTTTCTGAACACGTTCATATTTTAAAATCAATTTTAAGTTTAAAAAGTATTTTCCCCTAAGCTGAAGAAGATCTGAACGGCTGATCCTAAACTGGGGCCTGTTCTAAAAGTAGGCAAGTCTGCCTGGGGAGCCCTCCAAGCATGAGATGTTCATGGGCTTTTTCCTCTGCAATATCTGCATAGACCCACTAGGGCCTAATAGAGCCCATCCTGGCAGCTTGGTCCCCCAGATCCTCTGAGGCAGCACTGAAGCAGCCCCTGCACCTCATCCTAAAATATGCCTCTCCTAAGAGATTTAGGAAAGGATCCATATAAACAACAGAAGGGCTAAAAAATATGCTTTAAAATAAGATGCACAGAGAACAGATTCTATTGCCAACAAAAAGAATATGAAGGGTGACTCTTGTAAGCTGATGCACTGATGTGAGGGTTGAAGACAGAATAGATTTTTAGATGACCTTGCCTGGCAGCCCTAAGATTAGCTCAGCTGGTGATGGCTTGGTGTAAATAATGCCAAGGTTGTGGGTTCAACCCCCTATATGGGCCATTCACTTAGGACTTAGACTCAGTGATCCTTATGGGTCCCTTCCACTTCAGAATATTCTGTGATTTTTCTGTGATACTTCCCCTGAATCAAATTACCTCTCAAATTAATCCTGACTTTGCGTAGATCAGATATTACTAATTCCAAGCTTAGTTGGGTGGTTGGTATCGAACAGTGTAGCAAACAAATTTAATAAGATTTATTCTTGGCACATATTCAAAGGTTTATTCAATGATCATGAACTTGTGGTTTCAGGAGAACTGGTCACTCCAGTTCCACTGTGCTGCCCGAGTTCTTGGATTAGGTGATTTAACCATCCTTAATCTTTTTTTTCCATGGAATATGTTCATTCAGTTGACAAATACATGTTGCTATGCAAAAGAAACAGGTTTGTAACTCTGCTAGAACTGACCTTCCAAAAGATTTGCGCAACCACAACTTACATTTGCAGAAAAGTGCATGTTAAGCAATTGAAGTTGCTTGGAAATGCAGTCACGGGAAAAGGTTTCTAGATGTCATTGAAATGTCTATAAATAAGTTTTCTCACTGCTTACCCTAGTGGTTTAGCAATCCAGACTGTGGGTAACATTTTATGTCCATGTAAACTATACCATTTCCATTAGCTTCACAGGGGATGTGACACTGAACCCAATGCTAAATTTTGCATTTTTGTGTTAAGAATTTGCAGACAGGAGAACAGACATCTATTTGTAGTTGTACTCTAGTCATTTTTAACAACAATGTGCAGAAAAGTTAAGCTATCCATATTCACCAGCAAGAGGAAATGCCTCATAAACTCATAATGCTACACTAAGGACTCTTTCAGTTTTACTTCTCTCTTTATTTCCTTAAAGAATGCTTTGTTTCCACTGCTGTCTTGTTACTATTCAGCTCTAAGAAATACAGCCTGCATGCTTTACCAGTCAGCCCACCCCCAGATATGCTTACAGCCAAATATTGTTTCCACTTCCCTTTTCAAAACAAACATCCTCTCACTGCTCCCCCCTTGCTGCTCAGAAGACCCTACAGAAGAGGCCAGGATACTTTGCAGATATTTGACAGCCAGCACAGCAGAGGCATGTTTTTTTTCAGAGGAGAACCTACAGAAGGCTGAAATGTGCTTGACGCTGGAGTACCTGGCAGAATGAGGCTCCCACCAGTCCCAAGGGCCACCCTTGGGGGTAGGGTCTCCTGGGACCAGAGACCCCAGAGTTCTCTTGAGCACTCTCTTCTGGCAGGCCATAAGAGGAGCAGTGGGCAGCGGGGAAGGACAGCGATTCCAAGGGTGCTTTGATGCTGCAGCTGGTAGCAGTTTCTGCTGGGAAGGGGTGAGACAGACAGGACTGACAGCCACCAGGCTGTGGAGAGGCAGTCTGGGTCACCAGGGTTAGGCTCACGACTGACTAATGAGTTCCCTGCTCCCCTTAAAAGTATCTTGGTTTTCTGCTGTTTACTTTCCATGACCACACAATCTTCTAGTTCTGTGAAATAAGGACTTCACACCCTTTTGTCTAGCTCAGCAAGCAAGAACAGCAGCCAGTCCACTAGTTACACTCATCTAAACTATTCCCTTGGCTTTTTTGCTTCTTGAGGTATTTCAGGTTTGCATGTCACAATTGCCGTCCATACCAAGATGCCATTTTCAGCCCAAGAACTGAGTTGCTCACGTGTCCATTTAATTATCAGTCTTAGAAGTGCTTTGAAGTGTAAAGGCTAATTGTACAAACAGTAAACATTAAACCAAACTGTGAGTGACCTCTCCATGAGATGTGAGCAAAGTTTGCCCATTGTCAATCCAGGTTCAGCTCCTGAGCTACCCACCAGCAGGGAGAGTGCAAGGGGTGCATTCTTAGAGTCACAAGTTAAAACCAAAGTGTACCCAAAAATCAGTGTTTAGCCATAATGGGCCACCAGAGTTCATAAGGCCATACTTTTATTCCAAGGCTGGGATTTCTACTCCTTGAAGTCTTGCAGCTAAAATTTTATCATACAGACTTCCTTCTCTGAAGTCCCATCTTCAACACCACCTAAAGGAGTTGGCTCTGAAGATAGGCAAGGGGCAAAGCTGCATAACTACTGGAATTTAAAAAGCAACAATACATGCTTGATTATATGGCTTTTGACACAGTCTTGAGCTCCTGAGACTTTTAGAGCTCCTGAGACTTTGATCTTGAAAAGACTATTCAAAAACTATTTTTTGCCTTAAAGTTCATGACTAAAATACATTTTTCTGTCAGTGCTGCAGAGAGAGTTGGGTGGCTTCTATTTGTTCAGGACACATAAATCATCTACTTTGCATCACTGATGCAAGTGTTAATCTGTTATTTTCTAATTTGCCTCCAGGTTCACCATAACCACCTCTCCAAATGACAGGAGGAGCAAGAATGATAACCACCTGACGCTGCTGGAAACCCCAATAGGTATCAGATCACACAGGGCACATACCTCTTAACAGTGTAAATTCAGCCATTACACAGGGTCACGCAGCTTTGGAGAAGTAACTAAGTATATGTGATAGCTAGCAGTAAATACTCCCTTGTAAATGATGCCTGTTATATGTAGAACTGGATATAAACATCATTTTTTTTCTTCCTTTCAAACTAAGCAGAAGGCTTTTTCTTCATTTAAATAGTTATTGCAAAAATACTTAGAACTGATGCTTTCTCTGGTCTATCTCTAAAGAGTCATTGAATGGTTTGGGTTGGAAAGGGCCTAAAGACCATCTAGTTCCAACTTCCCTGCCACAGGTAGGGACACCTTCCACTAGACCAGGTTGTTCAAAGCCCTCCAGCCTGGCCTTGAACACCTCCAGTAATGGGGAACCACCACTTCTTTGGGCAATCTGTTCCAATGACTCATCACCCTTATAGTGAAGAGAACAGAGCTACTAAAAAAGAACTTAAAAATGAGAATTTGTTCAGGGAAATACCTATTAAGTCTTTAACAGACTAGCTGATGTCTACCTTAATCAGACTTAGCAGTGCATTTTCAAAAACTGTCCACATTGATATTTATAAAATGCATACCCATAAGGAAAATTTAGTCACAGGTATTCAAAATTTTCAGCAGCAATCAAATACCAGGCATTCATTTGCATCTGCAATTCAACTAGGGGTTCAAAAAGCAGACATATATTTGGCAAATAAATAGCACTTTTTCAGTAAATCGAACCCACAGTATTGGAGAAGATCCCTTTGGATAGGGCATTTTGGACAGGCTTACAAAGTTTGGCACCAATTAGTGCAATGAAATATTATCTTCGTATCTCACTCACTCAGTTGATGATATCCTTTAAATACAGGGATGATGCTAATGATAATGAGCTTGGGAGACACATTTTGTTGATTTTCCCAGACAATACCATCTGTATAAGAATAAGATATTTGTTCTGGGCTGTTAAATGAAGGAGAAGTTATTTACTTTACTTAGGTTTCTCTGTCACTTATGATGTCACCCCTCAAAAAATTTATATTTTCTGGAGCCCAGCTTAAACGTCAGAATTTTGAGGGGATTTGTTTTATAATTTGAGAGGATAAGGTGTGCACACCACTGATTAGCAGAGACTGACCTCTTTGCTGGCCCACTCTGATGTGAGGAAGAACTGTCCAGGTTAAACACCAGCAGATGATATACCTACAGAAATGATCCACAAATCCATAAAACCTATAAGCCCTGAGTTTCCTTCCTGGGGAAATTGGTGCACCATGTAATACATTACGTCCTCTGTAGGGACACAACAGAGTGTTCACGCCCGGTCTCTGAGCGACGAAATTTAGATATGAGCAATAGTCCTTCCACTGAAAAATTCACACCATTATAGCCTACAGTGAACTCCTGTGTCCAGCCCTGGGCTCCCATGTACAAGAAAGACAGTGACATAGTGCAGTAAGGCCAGGGAAGAGCTGCTGGGATGGCCAGGGCTGGAGCCCCTGCAGTGAGAGGACGTGCAGGGAGCTGGGCTTGTTCAGCCTGGAGATGGCCATGGGGCATTTACTGCTGGCTTCAGCTGCCTGATGGGACTGGGTGTAGAGAGGACAGAACCAGGCTATCCTCAGAAGTGCTCATCAGTAAGGCAGGGGACAAACAGCACTTTTTGTAATATGAAAGAAAATCTAATTAGATAGTAGGAAAATAGTTTTGCCATGAGGGTGGTTAAACACTGAAACAAGGGTCCAGAGAAGGTATGGGATTTCTGATCCTGGTGATACCAAAGTTTGTCTGGATAAAGTTCTGAGCAACACAATTTAAGTTGGCCTTGTTTTGAGATGGGAATCTGGACCAGGAGATCTCTGGAGATCCCTTCCAACCTGAACTAATCAGAGATTCAGTGAGAATATGTCTAAGTTATATCAGCAGAGCTGTGCCTCCTCTATTAATTGTCAGGAATTTAAACCGTTACATGAGAATTTGGGATTAACTGACTATATAATCGTCACAGGAAATTAGATTTTCCCCTTTAAATTAAACTGTCATGGTAGGAAGGAACATAAACAGGAATTGATAGTGCTCTGCAGTATATTATATAAAAGCAACTGCTATTGTTGCTTTTTCATTTCTGGGTAGAACTTTTGCTTCCCAAGAGCAACAAAAAAATTATTTTAAAGCAATGTAAAACCAGACAGGTAAGTACTCTTTTTTATTTTCCTTTTGTGTCTCATAGCTCTGCCTTCTTCTATGAATTATTTGGTTTTGGATCACATGGACCTAAGAGCTGTTGTCACTGCTCCATTCCCTCAAGCTGCTGTATCTTCTCGTTGCCTTTTCCTTCACTGCCCTGGTTCTTGCCCCTCCCTTTTCCACTCTTTTGTGAATGACAATAGCTGCCTTCAGCTGTACCTGATCTACAGATAGCAGAAGAGCCAGAGGGTAATCTTTCTTTCGTGTCCAGGGAATTAAACTCATTTTCTATATGAGTTGCTGGAAATAATGGCAGTCGCTGTTTGAGACAAGATCACCAGGACCTGTCCAAAACCAAAGAAATACCCCAGGAGGCGCCTGGGACTTGGACTGAAACTTGGGCTCAGACTTGGAATCACATCATAATTTGGGAACCAGGAGTCTACTTTTCAGCAAAATGGCTGTTTTGAGAGGCAGAAGAGCATTTGTGACAGTCAAATACTTGGGATCCAGTGGAGAGAGTCCTAAAAACTATTTGCAAGAAAACTGTTGCCATTTTTTTTTTCCTTACACTCCCCAAAACAGGGTTTGCATGCATTCCGTGCTAATATGCTGAATTGCCGCATCAGTTTCTTCTCCCAATGGACAAAGCTTGACAAGCCCATGGATGTTAGCTAAACCCCTGCATTAGCATGGTGACAGAGCAAGTAACCAACACAGCAAGCATGTTTGACCTCTGAGACAAACCTCTCCTGCAGCCAAAGATAAAATTAACAAAACATCAGTGTTTAATATTTAGCAGGTGTAAATGGGGTAATTCTGAACCTCAGTGTGATAAATCTGTCCTCAGATTATTCTCTACGAGCTTTTAAACTTCAGCACTGCGATGGTTCTTAGAAAACTATGTTAAGCTCAATGAAAAATTCAAAGTACTTAGGTATATACTGGAATTAAAAGTTTAATTTTTTTTTATTAAACTGGTAACTATAGCATCACATTTAGACTGAAAAGGCATCCCTACTTTTTAAAGTATGGAAATCAACTAACAATACAACAAAATATGACAATTCAGCTGTGGGGAATTCTTGGGTCACCTGTGAAGTCACAGTGAAATCACTTACTATTGCTATGATTCACCTGTAATTTTAACTAAAACAAGGTTCACATGTATGTGATTTCACCTGTGTATATAGGCACATGCAGAATACATCTATGCAGCTTCATTCTTTTAAACTATCTGTGTTTAAGTGAAACCAAGATAAATTTTACGTGTCTTAAGGGACTCGCTCATTAAATGTGATCAATGAGCTAATCTGAGATTCACTTTTAAAATTTCAAATAATCAAATAATGCATACAAGGGGAAAGATTCTGAGCACTAAAGGGATATGATTTGTGTGCATCCCCTTTGAAGGATAAATTCAAATCAGCTTTCATTGCAGAGTATTTTGCAGCAGTTGTAACAGACCTCATGTAAGAGTTAAAGCCAAATTCCTTCACAGAGCTTTGCACTTGAACAGGTAATTATCATTTTGTGGTATGAACAGGAATAAGGAATTTTTTTAAGTGGAATTTTTATAATTTCCCAGTACAAAAGTTTGGATTAACTAGAAATGGGAAAAAATAAAAAAGAGTCATCTTTGGCTACTGTAAAACAGTGCAGTTAATAAGGGATAGAAAGTTTTGGTTCCTCACCTGAGATACTAAGTCAATATTGGCAGTTCCCAAGCTATTGCAATGCAGATTAAACAATGTTAGCTGACAGCTGGAGCTGTCAGTGCCTGACAGGCTGATAGTAATGCTCCCTTTCCTTGGAATTGCAAGGAAGGAGTAGGAAAATTGTAGGAACTGCAGCACCTCAGCTAGATACAGGACATTCCTCAAATGCACTACCATGTGGAATCGAATAAGCAGGGCCTAAATTTGAAACACTTTTGAAGAAACCTCTGAGTGGCAAATAAATCTGAAACAAAACTTAATTTCTGGAACAAAAAATTCACCTCAAGAAAACTAAATAAGAGAAAGATCCTTGCTTTTACAAAACGCACCCTGTGTGCACGCACGCGTGCATGTGTGTGGTTCCTGTGGTTATGGTATAGGAGGCCATTGAATTATCAAACCAGCAATTTTGCCATTAGTTTTTCAATTTGCTTCTTGCATGCGTACTCTGTGGTCAAATCCATTAGTAAGTTAGAGTGATAAACACCTGGAGTCTATCAAAAACAAAGAGAGTCTTATTCTATATGTACAACCAACCAGGCGAACATAACGAGCAAAGACTAACTGCATAATATAGAATTCAAACAGGAATATGTTTTTTATGATGTGCCAGGATAAGGGAGATCAAAGACTAAAGCCAAATAAATAGCAACTGGGTACCAGCAAAGGAAACATATTTAGAACTTAAAGTAATCAGAAACAAACCCAGTGTATGCCAACACCCTCTGAATTCAAAAGTAACATTTTCCTTCTTTTCATAAAAGGTTCAAGGGCTGGCAGATTTTATTTTGGTTTTCAATCTACTGTTTTTACAACTGGAAGGGAACATTCATTTCTCACAGACAATGAAATATGAAGAATCATCTCCTCACCCCATTGCCTATTTCCTTCTGGTGTTTTTTGGGAGTTACCACACAACCACCACCACCACCACCTCCCTACTGCTGTCTGATTGAATTTTCCTTGGCTGCTTTGTGGAATTTGCCAGCTTACATAAAGCATTTATTGAGCTCAGCTCCTTATCTTGAACATCGCCTGGCAAACTGCAACAATCTGTCTGGCACCTGGGGACTGGCAGAGCAAATTTTTCCAGGTGGTACAAACAGGCATACAGAATTACAGGCCAACATTATTTTGTGAGGCAGTTTCATCTAAAGGGAAAAGCCCAAATGACTAATTTCCAGTGTCCTGTTTAGTACCTGCAATGTATCTACATAAACAGCTCCAAACGATTACTAGTACTAAAAAAAACACTTGCAGGGTGGGAAGGATGGTGGAGGGGTTGGAGGAAGGACCAGGGAAAAGATACAAGGGTAGCAGTGAATCGACAGGCTGAGCCTGGGGGCAAACAGTTACATCTGTGCTTGATTTGTCAGGGATTTACATTAGTGAAACTTCAACTCTTCAGATGATAAGTAAGATTACACTTACAGAACAAGTTTATGCAAATAAAGCTTAGTCTATGGAGTGTGTGAGTCCAGACACAGTGGATTTGGCAGGTTTCACTGAGTCTGGTGGCTGGGTTTAATAAGTGCATTTACATAAAGGATTAGGACATCTGGAAAAGTAGCATGGTAGTTTACTGAGATATAAATAATGTTAATTGAGAGGTCACAGTATGCAAAACACTCCATACATGTAAATGAAAATCATGGAAAATTATGGGGCAGAGACTTGCATCTTAGTCTTGGTTATGTCAAGCTCAGCTTTATGCTAGCTGATCCATGCCTTTCTTAACCCTGATTTTAGTCCCCATTACCTAATCCTACTTCATGACAGATATGACCAAAACCAGTGCCTTTTTCTTAAAAATCCAAACCCAAAATCAGTGGTTCACATAAACTAGCATCAGGAGATAGCCAGAATTCAAAGGATATGTAGGAAATTACAGGTAATCTAAATAAGCAGTCTGCTAGATAAATCAGTTTTACCTCAAATCCCAATAACATGCTCCCATAGCAACAAAAAACATCTCTTTTCAGCAACAGAACTAACACTGAAAAATGTGTTTACACCTAATTCCAACTTGCTTTAAAAGTTCTGTGATACATACTAGTATTTTGGCTTTGCAAACTAGCATACCTGTGAAGTGGTAAGAATGAGATAACAAGCAGTTTGCAAGGGCTATACTGTACCCGTGAATTAATTTATAGCTTGGTAGGCAATTATAATTCATTTTCATCATTCTTAAAAGTATAAAATGACTGGTTCTCAGCTTTCCAACAGCTCAGCAAAGCACAGGCAGACCTTTTGCAAAGTACTATAATATCCATACATTTATATTTCAAGCACTTTCCAATAAATATTTTTTTTAGAACAATTGAAATGTTGCTTGTACAGAGCTAAAAATAGCTTGCTTTGGGTTTTTTCCTTTCTCCAGGTTTCTGATAAGCTTTGCTTACTTCTGGTTTTTTTCCCAAGGTATTGATTACATGCAAACAAAAGATTTGTCCCCATGCATGCTCATTGAGACGTTGCACCACAGACACCGCACTGAGGTGTACAGGGGAACAACAGTGGTAAACTCGTCTGCAGTAATGTACTGCTCTTCTGGTTGTGCAAAAGCCCTCTGCGAAGAGACTTGGCCTGAGACCTGATTAGAATTGCTGCAAAATACACTGAAGAAATATATATTCACAAGCCAAATTATTTCTGCTGTCTGACCTCAAAATGGTCAGTTTTGCTCCTGTGCAATCCAATTATATCATTGCTATTTTCAGACAGAGTGGGAAGCTGGTTGAAATATGGGCCAGAAGCAGCTGGGCTTGTGTAGTCAGAGGGAATGTTGTTGCTGTATATATTGACCTTATCCAAACAATTCAATACATAAAATGAAAAGCCAAGACATATAAGCATGAGGTATGAACATATCAGCAGCCATGTTCAAAAGGGATTAGGTTATGGAAGGGCCAGTTCAGCTGTATGCTGCTGCTGGCATCTGTTAAGAGCACGGGAAAACACTCCTCATGTTTTGGTCAGTGAGCCAGATGTATCACTTCATTCATCCTTGCAGTTGGATGCTGATAACATCTGAAAGCAAACAAAGGTGATGATTTGGAGTGGCTGCTAGTAGGCATGCAGTTCTCTTTCCACTTATCATGCTCTGCTTTGCTTGGATGTTTCCCAACAGACAAGATTATAACTTGCCTTAGAAAAGTGGCCATGTTCACTAAGAATTACAAATTGTGATCACAGTCCAAATGTAGATGAGGCTACAACACCTCAAGAAATACAGCCTAGCATGGTTCTGTTTGTGGACTTCTAACCTGAGGAAATACATGCCTAAGTAATTTCTTTTCCTCCAGGGTTTATGGTAGACAAATGCCAGCACCCTTCAGCTGTTCTGTTCTCCGTGTGTCTGGACTAGTCAGTTCCAGCCCACCACTGGCACAGTCTGAGGGGAGAGGGCTTTTGGCCTCTGCTGCTCCTCTTTGACATTCAAGCCACGACCCACTCCTGAGTCAGCTGAGTTCAATTCTGTGATCCTTGAGAAACATTATAAAAATTATCTGCAATTTACTGTAAACCTCTCCATCAAATTCCAATTATTGTCAACCTATTAAATCTATTTTTAGTCCTCACTGCAGAATATTTATGTCTAAAGGAATTATTTAAATGATCTGCACACTAACTATGCAGTAGTTTACAGGCAAAGTTACCCTAGAACATCAGCAGATGTGAGCTAGAGAAGTTTTGTTGCACAGGGCAGAATATCTCACACCAATATGAGTAATTTTGGTTACGGCTGCCTGCTGTACAAACTTTCTCTTTTCCACATCTCAGGCTGTTTGTTGCTGAGGACACTTGGTGAAAACTGTCCCATTTCCCTTGAAGTGATGATACAGCATTTTCCTAACACAGTATAAAATGTACAGAAAAGCAGCTTATTATTCCCTGTCTCTGACTGAGTTAATTGGATATTAGCATTAGAATCATGTTAAGTAATCTCTGTCAAATCCTATTAGCTCCCTTGCTCTCTTCCAGAGTATCTGCTGAATGATACAAAGCTTGCAGAAAAGCTAATCCTTATATACCTTATGAGTGCAGCCAAAGTATTTTGTTTGTCAAAGTAAAAGAGACCTTCAGGTTCCCATCATCCACACCACAGGGAGAGCTTACCATTCTCCCATGGCAGCATCAGCAGTAACCAAGAACAGCAAACTGGAGGCACTAACCTGTGCTGCAACCATAATTTTCCCAATTGTTCATAACCTGGGTTGAGAATTTAAATGCAAAAATATACTGAAATCCAAAGCTATAATTCCCACAGCGGCTATAACTCAGTCACGGTATTTGGACATACATTGTGGAGTATAGACATAGTAATGCAAAACACTAAAGCTACCTCTGGTTATGGTTGGCTGGGGGCACCATAACTCTGAGTTTCCTGGCTTTTGTGTTAAGATCTCAACCATAAATATTGCTTTAATGTAGCTTTGTGCAGTGGGTTTACATTGGCATTGGGAGATGCTCATACGGAAACAGTAGAGAATTAGTGTGGTATGCTTATTAAATGAGTAATGCTTTTAGAATAATTGCTGGGGTGAAATCATGGCCCCAGTGAAGTCAACAGAGACAGGGTTTTAACTCAAAAACATCTTATTCAGGGAAGAAAGCAGCAAATGTCCGAGTGGTTTTGATCTTTATTAAAAAGGAAAGATTTTCAGATCAGTTCCCTCTCTCCTAATCAGGGCTTTAAAGGACTAATCAGTTTATTCTAAAGAGTGATATGAACCTCAACTAGCGAATCGTTGGGGGGCACATTGCCTTCATAGAAAAACTTAGAGGTTATTTGGTTTGTTTTGTTTTCCTTTGCTGTTTTCCACATTAAATACCCCGAAGTGACTATTTTTTTCATCGTTATTAGCTAACTAAAAGAATTTCTTACTTATTCTGACATTTCGCTGTTTATCAGTTAACGACAGAAATTATCTCAGACATTATCCAGCAATTGAAAAAGGGTCACCACTGTAAAACTTTCAGCAGAAAAGTTTCAGCCAGTCTATGTAATTCAGTTGTTAATTTTTGCATGCCTATTTTGAAGAAGGGAGTGTGATACCATTATTTTCCTGGTAGGATGCTAGAGAATATTTTTCCTTAGAGGATTGGTTTTTAGCTTATCATGATTTACTTGAACAAACCAGCCTATTTCATTATGAAAAAAAAAACAAACCCAAAATGAACCAAAACCAAAACCAAACAAACAAAAAAAAAAGTAAAGAGAGAGATGGGCTAGTCACAAGAGGAAAAAATTTGTATATTTCAGCTTGTGACTAGCCAGAGGAATTCTCCTTTTGTGCCAATCTGCCTTGTGTTTTCAGCTGGGAAAGACACCGTGCAAACCGATAGCAGATGGTGGAGCTGAAAATAAGTGCTTTACATATTTGATTCAGAGCCAGCATTTTGTTGTTTAGTTGTCTCACATCTTTGCATTGTGTTATGTTGTGCAATCACATGTGACACACTGAAATCAGCCTTCCTGTCACAGTGTTTTCTGAAACAGGATTCTTGATGCCATGGGCAAGAACTTGGTGTGTTTACTCTTCTTGGAAAGGTTTCCTCCATTGGAAGCCACCCTATGAGGAAAATTTCGTCTAGCTTATCCTAATGGGAAGGGCCAGTGGTGCCACTAGAAGAAATCTCTGCTCAAAGACTCTCTGGGGAAGAAATCCAGATGCCTTGGCAAAGGCTGGTGCAGAGAGGGAGTCTGTGGAGAGAAAGAGAGGGTGGTCTCTGCAAAGTGGTTTTGAGCCATGCAAATACAGTGCCACCAGCTTGCCTTGCAAAATGAAAATTTTCCAGCTCCCTGCCAGAAAATGTCATGTGGCAGTACAGTATTTTTAGCTGCAAAGGCAGCTATGAGTTCAGTTCTCTCTCTCCTTACTGAAGCAAGGCTTTTAGATTGCTTTGCCATGAGCATGAAATGGTGTGTGTTGATGAAGTCTGATTATTCAGTGACTAAATCTCAGAGTTAGCACATAATAACCCTATTTAAAGATGAGGGGTTTTATTCATTAATCTCAAATCTACCCATTTCCATGCTGGTCAGGCAATAGCCCCATCACAGTTCCTCATCTGAGGAAGAAAAAGGAGGTGGGAAAAAAAGGACAGAAGACAAAGATCACTGCATGGCAATCTGTGATAATCTTCTTCCATGAGACTGTTTCCATAATGCTGTAGTTGCCTCTTTCCAGGCTTTTCTTTGCATGGAAAAAAAACAACAAAAAGAGACCATAATAGAGCTAACAACAGGAAAACAGGCCTCCAAAATTTCCAGATAGAAGCTATCAAATGCAGTCATTAGCTTCATGATATTTTCCAATTTAGGCCTTCTGAGCTTGTCTTACCTAGGAGCCCCTTTCCTTGGTGATGTTTTACTGAAGTGTGGTCTCTCCTTATTCTGCTTTCCAAACTTTCTGCAGTCAGTGGATGCCATTCCCATAATTCCACATTTAATGTCTCTCCCAAACCACATTAAATATTTCCCCTCCCCTTTATTGTTGAAATCTGTGTTAGAAGTGTAAAAGTATGAAGCTGAGATTGTAACACAAGTCAGGATAACAAGCCTGACCACAGTGCTTCAAATGTCTTTCGTGAGTTACTTTTGTAAGTACATTTGTACCCTTTAAGGTAAAAATCGGTGAAAAAAATACCCATCAGGTCCAATATTGTCAGGTGTTGGGACAACACGACACAAAAAAGTAAAAAAGTTCTTGTATTCAGTCCACCAGATTTAGTAACCTGTGCCACTACTAGCTCTGTCCTCATACAACTCCTGCTTCCTTTTTCTAACTGTTTAATAAGACTAATTAGAGGAGTAGCTGGCTGGCATGTTTCCTTTTCTGTCACACTTACATTAAAAGAAGTAAACATTTTGTTGTGATTAATATTTTCAGTGAAATAATTTGACTTCTTTTGACAAAAATATGTCAGGGAATTATGGCAATTCAAAGCAGCTGAGGACATTCCCCCAAAACAATCAGTAGGACCCCATATGTATAGGCACACATGCTTAAGAGGGTAAAGAAAGCATATTTGATAGGTTTTGCTTTGAAGAACAAATATATTCATGGCCATTTTACTCTCAAAATAGGGGAAACTATGCCTGCTGCAATGTAATATAATATTCTCTAGAAACAAAGACTTGCTATGTTTTCTTAACTGTATATTAAAATAACAAAAAGTCTAAGCAATAAGATATGGTGATTTAAATTTCCCAACTGAAAGTTTTTGTATGCATATCTTTAATAGATGTTTTGGCTAATTAAAGAAATAGATTCAAACGAACCTTAACATAAACTCTTAAAAATATTCAGATTGCAAAAATTGACAGGAAAGGAACCTTGTCTAAAACACTGCAGTCTTCTGTGACATGGGCATTTTTAAAGAGGTTTTTACTTCGCATTTGACACAGCTTTATGTTTATAATTTGCTATGTGGTTTTAATTCTGTGTTTTGTAGTACTTAAGGTATGGGTATGGGTTTTATTTAATTTTTAAGCTGCTCTGCTTATTTATTGATCTCTGATAGAACTTGGAAACAAAACAAAAAAAAAAGATTAGGGAAGTTCTAGAGACTTGTTTAAAATGTTTGTCAGATTTTTAGCTTAGAAAATTACAAACATATTGCACGAATGTTAAAGATGATGCATAAATTACCTATGACAGAAAAACATAAATCCTTCTATATAGTTCCAAATGGATTTCCCTTGAGATTTGCATCCAAAGAGCCCATTAGCTTCAGAGGCAATTTGGAGTGGTATCTTATGGCATGATCACTCCTTCCCACTTCCAGTTTCTGCCGGACATGCCCTTAATGAAGAAGCAGGGTTGGTTCAGTCCCTCGTGGCCTCAGCTCCCAGGTAACTCACCCTCCATATCCAGAAGGGAGCTCAAAGTCCCTGTGTGAGATGGGCCCTTTCTGACACTCTTCTTCTAGGAGCTTTTCAGGCCTAGACTGTTGGGCTCCAAAGACCTTAAAATCAAGAACCAAGATACGCAGAATTATTGAATATGTTAAAAGCTAGGACTTCCATGGCAGTGTGAAAGCAGACCTTTCTCACAGCGTGAATCTTTTTGCAGTCACCAGTTTCACTTTAATGGGATCACATTTAGCCATTGCTATTTACTCCTTTTCCAAACTTTTGCATTGATACGTACTAATAATTTGTCCAATATCTGTAGCTCCCATGGGACAAAAAACGGATACAGGTCTGTGGAAACTACCAAAATCAATAGAGCTGCTTCAGACCTGGACAGATTTATATGGAAAAGAAATCTTGCCTGTACTTCATACAAGGAATCTTTGTTGCTGAAAACCGTGCCATAATTGCAGGTTTGTTTGGTTTTTTTCAGCTTTCTTACTGCAGCAAGTGCAACATCCTGACCTCTTTCTTTCTCTTGGAGGATTTTTGCGTGGTAGAGAAGTATTTGGCAGAGGTCTGCTTTCTATCTTTTTATTTTTTTTTAAGAACAATGGTCTTTCTCTAGGGTATATTTGGGTGCTGAAGCAAATGTAATTCTGAAAAGCAACTTACTCTTTTTTTTAACAGATATTTACAAGTTCAGTCAAAGACAGGTTTTTATTTAAGAGGATAATTATGTAACACTGAGCTGGAATGGCAAATGTATTATTTACTAGGAGGTACCCTATTCTGTAAAAAAAGAGAATTTGCTTTCTATAAAAATGCAGCATAAGACCCAATGCTGCTTCACGCAAAACAAAACTGGTATCATGCATCTGATGAAAGAAAAAAATACAGTTAACATGTTGTCAGAGTAGTATTTTTATCTCAGCACAGAGCTAGTGGTGCTCGCAGACCTGCATTCTCTCCTGTTTGCTTCAGTAGTAAAAAGTGGGAAATTACAATAATATCTCAAAGGTCATCCAAAATTTGAAGGCCAAACCACTGCTGCAAAGGAATGTGAACTATACCATTGTTTTGCAGATGTGATGGTTGAGCTATGGTTCAGCTACACTGCACATGGAAAAAATGTTTCAAAGAATTTATTTTTATTTCTCTGCCATGCACAAGTTTGTAAATTCACAAACCAGAGTTTGAGGCAAGGGTGAAGAGGATTCAGGCCGTTTCCTACAGTGTACAAATCAGGACCAAAAAATTTTAATCCATCCAAAATCTGAGGTAATGGTTCAATAGGCTCCAACAACCCTCCAGGACAGGTGGTACCAACACTCAGAAAATGCAGCTCATTTTGGAGCCCAGAGATTCTGGTGGCTGCAATCAAGGTCCCAGGCATGAACAAAAGCACTTTTCAATGGACAACACAGAAAGCTTGGCTTCTGTGCAAGCAGCATCACTGCTTCAGTCTGAGTTGGGGTCTCAACTCAGTCTTATCCTGATTGCTTGGTAGGTGGCAAAACTCATGCACTTAAACAACAAGAAGCACAGTACAAAGCAAAGCAGGCATCGTTGCTTTTGTTCAAAATCACAAAAGAAAAATGTTAACAGTGCTAATCCATGCCTATAATTTTAAAATATTGTAGAAATTGTCATTTCACAGCACCCTTATGATCCAGTCAGTGCTCAGCATCAGTGGGGAATGTCAGGCCAAGATATACACAGGCAAAAAAAGGATTCTCAAAACCAGGACGCTCAGAGAGAAGAACTAGGTCTCTACCTTTTGTGTTGCCTCCAGAAGAGTTCCAAAGCAAAAAAGATCCAGGACAGAGCAACAGGCAAGCTCAGTGGGTGCCCCATCTTCCATACCATGTGTATGGTGGATATTCCACCAGAAGGGTGGAAGTGACCTCCAGCAGGCACCTCCAGTGGTGAGAATATCAGCAAATATGCAGCTGTGATATAAAAATTCTAATGTTTATATTCTAGTATTTGAGATATCTCTTCAAAGAAACTTTCATACCCTCTGATGTGAAAGTATAAAATGAAATTCTGGTGGAGATATTCTAAACCCAGGAGGGAGGATAGGGTGACCATCAATTCAGGCCTAAGCAGATAGTGATGAAGAAATGTTACAAGAAACCCGACATAAAGAGTTTCTTCATTGTTTTAAGGAGATTGTAGGGAAGTGAAAACAAGCTGAGCCAAATGCAATTCTCAAACCTGTTGAACTTCACCTGCTGCTGTTAATAGCATCCAGGATAGAAAAATATGTCTTGTAACTCATTATGTACAGTAACTTGTTTTCACCTTATTATCCTCCTCCTGTATATGTGTTTTTCTAACTCATTATTTTCATATTTACATTTGTATTTTCACTTGCCTCCTTCACAGAGTACACCAAGAAACGTATATATTTCTCTAAAATGTAAGGATATGAGAATGCCAAGGCATTGATTCAGACTAATATCTACCTTTTCATTCATATACAAAAGGAGGAAACTGAACATCGTGTTCTCCTTGTGCTCCCTGCAATATCACATCATCCTAACACAGTGTCAAAGTCTGGAAATTGCGTGTAATCAAACATTCATAATGTAATAGTTTCCTTTTACAGTAACACAAAAAAACTGGCAAAAGAGCGAAACACAGCTATGATGAGGTCTGGTTTTCAGCATTCAAACTGGTGTTCATGGCTCTTGGGAAAGAAGGAAAACTTTGCTTTTGACATTTTGGAAAAGGGGTAATTTTAAATCAACTCTGATAGTTTTGTCTGAGAGCTGGCATGGATTTACTCAGATAAATTCATCCAAGTTGTTTTTTGGCCAAGGAGATCTTAAAGTTAAAAACCAGATAATCTAGTAAAACAAAATAAAAGGCCTAATTAGTGATGGTAGCTCTGGCCTCGTAAGAAAATAATGTGATGGATTTGGAACACAGATGAGAGTACTAGCTCCACAGAAGTGTTATTCCAGCCACAGAAGGTCTTAAATACACCTTTTAAAATGTATAATATAATGCCAGATGGCTGAGCCACATCTGAGATTTTCAGGGCATTCAGTATGCGATCAAAGTTAAGTAATCATTGAAAGAGAATAAAATTGCTAAGAACCTGCCATTACAGTTAATGTGTGCACTGAAAAATTGATTCTTGATCTTGTTCAGTAAAACTCTTGGTGGGTGGCAATTCTGTGAAATAGGTGTTAACTGGATTAGCTCAGTTTCAGGTCATGTTTTTCAACTGAAAGTGTAGTCCTTTCTAGTACTTTAACAAAATAAAATTAATATAAAGAAATAGTTTGTCTAACTAATAGCCAAACTTCTGAATTCTCTTGTTATAGTCAAAATGACATTCAGATCCTAATCTAAATCTGGGTAGTTTCACACCTGAACATGACCAATCCCTGGCTGGACCACTCTGTAGGATCTGACCAACTAGAAGGTCTCAGAGCACACCTCAGGTTAGTCCCTGCACAGCACAGATAACCTGGTGCAGATGCTGCCTCACCTCTCATCACTTCTGATTAAAAAGTGTGTGATATGGGAACGTTGTTCTAGCTCTGTTTTTACTAGGCTCTACATTACCCAGGGTTATGGTCCCCCTGTCTGTCCTCCTCAAGCTGCGCTTGACATTTTCATGGCATGAAGTAATTAATTGGCCATTGAAGAAAGGGACCATTAAAGCCCCAGCTTCAAGATCAGTTGTTGGGACAAAGAGCTAGGAAAGGGGAGACCTCTAGTGACTTGACCTGACTGATGATCACTGATTAGGTTCTGTAATTATTGCATTACAAAGACAACAGCTTCAATGGGAGCAGTTAAAAGGGATCCCAATAAAAATGCCATCGGGGTTTAGCATTTGGAGAATTTGTCAAGGTGGAGGGAAATTTGTGTTTACAGGTACTCCTCTGCCAACTGAGGGCTAGGATGGAGGGGATTCTCCTTCCCTTTGTTGTCATTATGTCCCAGTGACCAGCTGACACCCTCAAGCCAGGAGCACAGGCAGACGTACCATCCGCACACAGCAGAGAGGACAAAAACCCTTGACAGGGGAAGTATCTTCAGAAAGACCACATTTCACTCATTCTCTCCTGGTGGAGCCCCAGCCCCACTCACTGTGTGGTGAGGCTGCTCTCACCACTCACCACCACTCTATTTTCCCAGATCCAGCAGGTTTATCTACTGATAAACAGTTCTCCTGCTTTTCACCACCTTCGGCAAGCAGGAGAGTGAAGCTAGTGCCATGCTGCAGCTCCTTCAGCCACACTCCTGACAGCTCTGCGTCTCAGTCCACGCAGCCGTGTGCTACTTTCTCTGGCCCCCGAGATACCATTCTACAGCCCAGTGGTCCAAGGACATAGGACAGTCTGCATTCATATAGTTTGCAGATGTCCCTCAACATTTTTCTTCCTTGGGGCATTCCAGCATGTTTCATGAAGTCTGCAAACTTGCCAGCTCCCCAAACCTCTCTAATTAGGAACTCGTGATATGACAAGCTTCTTAACAATACTATTTACTTTTTCTGAGACATAGCAAGGGAAGGTTATGTTTCTCTCCCTGCAGAAATCAGTAGCATGATGGGTGAAAATTCAGGAAATATTATACTGGCTGGTTGCTTAGGTTTTAATATGAAACATACTTGTGTGTGAGCTGGACCCGACTTTTTCAGCAACCTGAGCTCCTGAAAGGATATTTTAATTTTCATCCTTTGATGCAATTAGGCTTTAAAATATTTCAACTCTTCTGTTCTGCCAGGAGAAAAACATGAATCTAATTCATACAGCTCCTTTTGATATCACACAAGATGAAAGAGGGGAACCCTCTCTCCCACTGGTGGCATTTCCTCCAACAGAATGAAAAAATCCAAACCAACTCTACTAGTTTGCCAGCCATGTAGGCAAGTGTGCACACAAAGGGGAAAGAGGACAGGTACCAAGAAGAGGAGAAAATGACCCTCGAGGATGACACCCTCTGCAGGGTATTTTTGTGGAGAGGGCAGAAACCCACCACGCCTCCCACCACTCCCTCTTCTGCCCTCAGCCAGGGCATGGTGCTGCCTTGGGGTGCTGGGATCTGCCTTGGTGGCACTTCCCTTGGCAGCTTAAATTTAGAACAAAGTGATGCTTTCTTCGAACTGAGAGAAACAATGCTCTTTCCTTAAGAAAGGAAAAATGAAACCCAGCAATGCTTGGGGATTTCCTGAGATGAAGCCAATCAATCTTCAATGTCCAGTCCCAGATACGGCAACAGCCATGGCATCTCAACCACAGCTCTCCAGTGAAGTCTGGGAGTAATGTAGGGCTGCTTCCTGCTTACCAAACCAAGAGTCTCCACCAATACCAAGGAAATTAGCAACTCTCTGCCAGTCACAGAGGCTGTAAGTCTCAGCTACAGCCTTTCCAGGAATTCAAACATTTGGGTATCACCTTTACCATGCTACTAAGCTGCAGTATGACTAACAACATTTTCCAACAGTATTTTAAGCTCAATCAAAATAGTAACCCTAGGAAAAAAAACCCAACCAACCAACCAACCAACCAACCAACCAACCAACCCCCCAAAGTTTGTCACATTTCTCAAACCTAAACAAAAACATAATCTTCAGATGACTTCATTTTACACCTGTGGACCAACTTTAAAATCAGAAGGCACTGAGAGATGGTTTCTCTTACATTGTTCTGGGGTGAAGAAATATATACCAACCAAATTTTTACAGATAGATAGATAGATAAGATAGGATTTGCAGAGAACCTGACACTTTTCAATACACTCTAATGAACCACCAGCCAAGCCAGTTTAGTTATGCAACAATACTTGGTTTCTCTCCTCTGCAGCACCTCATGTCAAGGAAAGATTATAGCAACAGCAATTTGTTTCAGATTTACTCTGTCAGATCAACTGCTGATAGCTCCAGACCACCCTAATCTGGGAGAGAAAATGAAGCTCTCTGTTGACAGAAGAGCCACTGGTGATTTTCCTGAGGCACTTCATTGTTTATGTAAAACCATTAAGGAGGCTGGGGGTGATATGAGTTCAAACTCTTTTTCAGAAACAAAAATGAACAACTTCAGATTTATGGTTCTGTCTCAGTTCTCCTCATGAGATACGATATTCTTCTTAACTTGGATTAAACAGCAATTGTGACTACTACAAGATATTTGGTTTCTTCTCATAGAACAGTAAACAGTGGCTTAGCTTAGGGAGCTGTAAATAAATGAACTGCATTTTGAAACAGACTGCAGAGTTTACATCATCTTAACTATAAAATGTAAATTAGGTGCAATGGAAGTTACAGTAGATCTTTATATGCTACTTAGAGGTAAGGCTTTCAAAGACATCTAAGGAATTTAAATATCCAATTTCTATTAATTTTAGTAGAAAACTATAATCAGCTCCCTCAGGTAGTTTCAAAAACTTCATCTTAACAGACTGTGTTATAAACCCTAAACCTATTAGATCCTTGGAGAGATTCCCACTGAGTTTAGGAGAGTTAGATCATATTCCTATTGCCTTCCCAGAACATGGTTCTCCTCCTTGGGCAGGCATCAGGGTCTGCAGCACAGTGACAGGGCCTCAAATGCCTCCCTTCAATCCCCTAATCAGTCATTGGAAATTTTTCTTCCTAGAAACAGTGTGAAAAAGGCCAGCAGCCACCTAAAGGGTCTGTAAATTTGCAGGTTTTCTTGATTGACGAAGCCAGCAGATACTGTAGCCTCTTCACATACCTGGAGAGACAGAAACAGGAGATTTTGCCAGATAACTTCAATGCTGGAAGAGAGACCCAGGGGAGGGTATTACACTATTTTATACTGAGGTCAGCAAGACTGCCAAACTGTTTGCATCAACGGCAAAACTCCTGTTGCCTGCCATGGTGCTGGACTGTCCCAGGCCAGCGTGTCTGAGTGTTGTGGGGAGCTGCAAACCCCCAGGCACCAAAGGCACCCTCACGGCTGTGACCCAGCATAAACCCTGACCAACACAGGGAAGGTGATGCCTAAAGAGGCCAACCTAGAAACAGAGACTAGACAGGAGTAAGGGAATAAAGGTGGATATTTACTTGAAAGGCATTCAAAGGTACACCTGGACAGGCCAAAGGCTACACCCAAGATGGACGACGAGTCATGAGTTCTTCACACTTTTATAGGTTTGGTCCATTTGCATATCAACCCAATTTCACCAATTAAATTTTAGCTAATGATGTAATTTCCCCTCAGCTTGCCCCCCCTTCTCAAGATGCTGGTTTACACATTTTGAGCCTAGGACGGTCTGGGTGCCCTTGGAGAGCAGGCCTGGAGAGGCTTTGTTATGTCTATCTTTGCACGAGAGAACAGCAGCTCACAGGCTACAGGACACTTCAGAGTTACACACTAGGAATACAGAATTTGAAAAATATAAAAGCTAAAACATAAGGCATCAAAGGCACCTCCTCACCCCTGAGCTGCACTGACACACTGTAGTTGTGCCAATTCAGGATCTTCACTCCAGAAACAAGCCCTGGCTGAGCAGTGTGTCCAATACCTACAGCCTCACTTGAGGGAACTTGTTAATTCTCCTACTTTGCAAGAATGGGCTCTTTTTCCACAGCAATCATTGGAAGCAGAAGTTAAACTCAAGCGTCATTCATACACGAGATTTAAGTTTGCTTTTTCACCATAGGAACAATGCTGTTTGAGAGTGCAGATGGCATAATGCTGAATATTGCAAAAATGAGAAAATAACCACAGGTAGTTTTAAACCAAACACAAAATTATATTAGTTGCACTTGAATTTAAAGCCAAATTTTTGATTAGGGCTCCATTTATTGGCAATTCTGGGAAAAGGTTTCAGTATAATCCCCAGTTAATGAAACCTTTGCTAGTGAATTTCCTTTGTCAACACTGCATTTAATGTGAGAAGTGCTTATACCTGCTAGATCATCAAAACCTGAAAAGCTAATAGACTCAACTGAAATGTAAAAAACAGGGAGGATTTTCATAAAACTTTAATAAAAGTGTTTGGCCTAGAATGGTGTAGGGTGATTCCTTTAAAAACAACTCTATTATTACTATTCTCCAGTTTCCAAATACTTTTTGCCATGAAAATTGACAGACAGCTATGCTAAATATATATATA
>VWZT01002549.1:29580-64670 GCA_013397055.1 Pachycephala philippinensis | reverse complement strand
ACATAAAAATATAAAAGTATTTCTTGGAAATATTGCACAAGTAAAATAAAAAAAATTCAGTTGTAAAATCCCTAAAAATCTAGCCAAGCTGGGCCTGAACTTTAGATCCTTTTGGTCTAGTTCATCAATTACAGAGTCGGACAAATGCCAAGACCCAATTAAACTGGGCTGAGAGAAAGGCAATCTTGACCACTTCTAGCAAGCAGCCAGAGGAGACACTGGTTTAGGTCACTGAAATGCTGGACTCCCCTGCTGCAGGTTTCTTTCAGTTTCAGGACACACAGTGACTGACAGGAGCACGACAGAGATTTGATCTAATCTGATCTCCATCCAGCATATCCACCCTGCTCTGCCACAGGGGCAGTTTGGGTTTAGCTGGGTGGGGATATCTGTGTCAGAGGCATTGTAGAAAAACTATCTTTAATGAAAGAGCTGTAGGGTGGTGTTTTCCTGTTTTTAAGAGATTCCTATGCTGAAGGTGAAGTTGTTGGTCCTGTTTTTGTGTCATTCAGAAATGTTTAGGGGCTACGTCTTGCTGGTAGCATTATTTATGGTATAGAGAAGGTGTTTCCACTTTCAGAAATTTGACAACCAGTGCATAGCTCTTCTTCCCACAATTTGAAAAACTGCAATTTTGTAGTCAGCCCCAACACTGCTTTGTTTCCTCTGGTCTGATGAAATTATTCTTGCATTACAGTGTCATTGCCATAACTGCTTATCCACCTGAACATTAGGTACTCCCTTCTTCCTTCATGAGTCTTGACATGAAACCACAAGGACCAGGGATTCAACAGCGAGAGAGACTTTTAAAGAATTCTTCCCACTGCATGTAGCATGTGCTGAGACAGGACTTTGGAAATTCAATTAATGCTTCCATGAACACAAGTAATGTGTGAACGTGCCTGTGGCTGTGTACTTCCCTATGAAACCTTAGAACTAGGATTAAAGTGACTTTCAGGTCAAGCTGGATGATTGCACGAAAAAAGAAGCGCTTTATTTTTCCTTTTAAATTTTAAACTCTTCATTTCAACCATGTTGACTTTGTGTTCACAGAAACAGGAATGCTCATGGAAACAGTATTAAAAATATTTTTAAATACTCAGGAAAAGCAAATTTTGAAGCCCTACAAAAAATATTTGCAGTGGAAATCTCATTCCTCTCATTCAGTCAGGAAACAGAAATACACCGTATACACTGCACAGCCATTACAGCTGTTTGAAGTGTGCCAAGAACTACTCATAAATTAACTACAGACATAGAATACTGTAAATAAGTTTGATGACTAACAAATGAAAATCTTCTCAATGGCAACTCAACTGAAAAAAAAAAAAAAGAAAACACTTGTTAGAAAATGAGGTATCACAGACTACATCTCTAGCTTAACTGCCCAGTTAGCCAAACAACTGTGTTACATTCTGTCAAGCATACCCTAGCTGACTGGTAAGAAAACTTTTTGCTTTATGTTTCTTGCCTTTTGCTTGCCATATTCCTAATCGACTTGCTCATGACAGTGCTGCCTGAGTGGTATCCATGGGACTGCACAGTGAAAATCCTAGCAAAACAAGGGAACTGCCCTTCACCAAAGACATATCTTGGGTACACTCCTACACCAGCACGCAGATCTTTTCCTCATTTCTTGCAAAATCCCCTTCTCATATTTATGTTTGAAGTCCCCATTTTTAAAAACACCTATGCCCATGTGTAATTTTTTTCTTTGAAATGTGCCTTAATGTGGTGCAGACCTGTGACTGACATTAAGCACACTGTAAGCTTGCTTTTCCATAGAAATGCTTTCCTGAATTTGAGCTTAAGCACCCAGTTACCAGACAGAAAAGTAAATTCATAAGCTCTTCTGTTGCTGGTTTATTAAAGTTATAATCATCACAGTGCTGTATTGTTTAATGCTGTACAGCTAATCATATCCTGAAAAAACCCCATCTTTGATTGGTATTAAATTTTAGGAGAGTAGAAGCCAAAGGCAGGATATCTGCAGCTGGGACCTGAAATAAGCATAACATCATTCTTTTAGCAATGGGTAGAAGAAATACAAGCAAAACAACGGATTTCAGTGACAGATGATGTGCTCATCAAACTTCATACACATTCCTTGAAATATGGACTCATCCAAACCCACACCAAAGCCTGTTTAACGTCAGTGAATTAGAGGTTTGAATTCCTCTCCAGAAGCATCACTCTCTTGGTTGGTGAAGAGAAAGAACCATTACACCTGCTAACAGTGCCACCTAAAAAGGAAAATCATTATCTATCTAAATTGTTCTGGAATCCCAAAGTGCAAAATTCTTCTTTCTTTCACATGTAAGAAAATTTTTCTGTGAAGCAGTAGGGTTATTTTAAAGTTTTTCTACAGCCTTAAAGTTCAGCAATAGTGTAAACCTCAATTTTAAGTTGTGTTCTAGTGAATAAAAATAAATTGGTTACTGAACTAAAACTGAGAAGTTGTCTCACAATAAATTTACATTTCACAAATAGGGTTGATCGACCAGAAAAAAATAGTTTTCACAAGTAAGGAATGCTGTAAGAAAAATTGTGACGAAAAGATTAGACATAAAACCTGGAAGTGCTTCTCAAAAATAATTTATTATATTGTAAGAAAAAGGCTCAAGAACACTGTTGTACAACCAAGGATGACAACAACAGGGCTGCAAATGCATTTTTGACTCCATAGCACAGAGGAAAACACAGAAACAGAGTCCCAAGTAACAAATCTAAGACAGAGATACAAGAAACAATACACACTACGAAGTGTGGAAAATTGATAGAGAAAGCCAAAGATGTTCACCTGATTGGGCTAGCAATAAAAAAAAAAAAACAAACATCATAATAAGCACAAAAGCAAACATTATGTAGAATGAGATGGCAGAACTTAGAATACGCCAAAAAAAAAAAAAAAGCTGAAAAAGCAAAATAAATAATTTTCTTCTGTATTTTAAAAAGATGTGATTCTTTCCAGTGCAACTGAGAACTCTGAACACAACCCTGTGTGGCCCTTGGAGACACAGCATGAGCCCTCAAGCTGATTTTGTAGCAAAAGGGGTGAATATGGGGGTGAAGTATAACATGGCGATTAAAAAAGCAAATGAGAGTGTGAAGCCACCAAAGCAGGAGGTACAAGGGGATAGGGAGCAGAAGACAGTCCCAAACTGTGACCATGTCTCACCAGGACAGTAGGCTAATGTGGGCTTATGTGCTCGTGTGCCCTCAGCACTGGAAATGTTTATGACATTTTAAGGTATTAAGAAATATAATAGTCACAAGTATGATGTAAAATAAAATAAATAAATTAATGTAAATGTATAAATTTAAATATAACAGACTCCTCTTGCTTCCGGCCAACACAACCTACGAAATGGGAAACTTGGGGACCATCTGCCTGAGGAAAAAGAGATTATACACACTTAGACAAAATGGAAAGCAAGGGATTTCTCCATCCTGGGGAATGTTTTGGTGCTTAACCCCTTACACCAGGAAAAGCTTTTTCCTATTGGTTCAAAGCAATCATTCTTTGGACCCTTGTTCAGAAGCCCATCACAGATGACCCAAGTGAAGGAAAGCACACCCTCAACAACCCAGAAAGACAACCCAGAAAACTGCTGCTCAACATATGGCTCAGGAGAGGCCTTTCCTAAGTCCTCAGTTTTTAAGCCCTGAGGGTTGACCAGTATTTCCCCTGCTCTTCTGATATTCCCCCCATCAGTGCCTGTCTCACCATTTTGTGCTCCATCTGCAAAGTCTCCACGGCACCTTGGTTTATCTTGGCATGGCACTGGCACTTGGAGACCACAACCTGTGGCCCTGCTCTCCACATGCTGTCATAAGATTGGAAAGCAAAGTCTGCAGGTGTAGTGCTGCTATCACCATGTGTAGGCAAGGAACATACAGAACAAAATCAGCATAACTCAAATACTGGCTACTTCAGAGGAAAACATAAATTACAAGCATTTAAAAGATCCGCCATGTCTCCAATAGAGAGAAGTTATACAAAAAGATACACAACATTATACCAGTGGATCAGAAATGGAAACACCAAGAGTTAAAATTTGATAAAAAATACATCTCAAGAGGCTGAGATACTACTGTAAAAAGTTATTTTCTAGGGAAATAATATTGCCTTCAGCACTATGTTCAGCTTTTGTTGGACAAAACCATTTCTAGATACACAATAACAAACAAGTTTGTACGGTCAAAAAAAATAATAGATGATGCAGAATTTTTCTGCTTGGGATTTGATAAATGTAAATAGCTATACCTTTTTTCCTTTTACATATAACATGATATGAATCTCACCCTCCTTTGAATGCACTAATTATTCAGAAATATTGTCTAAAGAGTCCAGATATATTTTCAGCATTAAAGTTGCCTGTTAATGGCTCACATTGACTAAGCTCAAAAACATAACAAGAAATTTCTTTGTTTCTACTTCTGTTTGGAGGAAACATTTTGCACTTAGGAAAAATACCAATTAATATTTATTCTTTAATAAGAAATAATTATTCTTGGTTACCTAAACAGTCCACCAGATTTTTTACCCTTATATCCAGGAAATTTGTAAGAATCAGTGACATTTACATTCATACTTTTAAGGCACAGTTCTATTTTCTATAATCATGATTGGTTTCATCACAGAGAATTTAAAAAGAAACATCTCAATAACTGCAGGCACAACGGCAGAACACAGGAAAACAGGACACAGGAAAATACATTAAATAATGTATTTTCTAACTTGAATCCTCACATTTAATTCTTCTGAATCAAATTTGCATAGTGTACACCTCAATGCAGTTAAGTCATTATTAAGCTCTTTTGAAATTCTAGTTTTGGTGTTTCATGGGAACAATTTCACCATTTGATTAGACAGCCTTAAGCTTGCCTGTGAGCACAGGACTAGCACAGAGCATAAATCCTTTCCAGGCTTTAAAATACTCTGAAAGGGCTACACTTCTGCACTGCAAACTGTGTATCACAGAATTTCCTTGTATCTGAGCATTTTTAAATTTGATGGCTTATTAAAAAAAACACAACAAAAAAACACAACAAAAAAACCCCAAAGCCCCACAAACAACAACCCTTTATTACTTTGAAAAATGAAAGCTTTTATTAGTAAAATACCTTCTTGCAGTGCTCAAGTCCTGGAGCTCAAGACCAACAACCTGAGGTAACACTCAAAGCTAAGAATGTTCTTGCAAATACCCAAAGAAGTGGTTTGTGTCTGGCTGAAAAGAGCCTATTTATTAAAGTGAAACCTAAGCCAGATTTGTTTTCTTCTCCATCAAGGAGAAGAAAAAAATAATTCTGTCATTCCTTTCTCCCAGTGTATAAAAGTGTGTAAATAAGTTCTCATCACTTTATTTTGTAGAAGTACAAATAGTTCCTCATAGGTGAGTTTCCCATTTGTGTCCAGCATTGTATAGAATATCCAGCTCCTGGCCAGAACAGGGGCAATTTTTGCAGTAGGCAGAAGGGGACATGGCCAGGACCCAGAAGTTATTCTTTACTACTTCATGTCATTTTGTGGGGGTGGGAGAAGGGCTCTTTTCCAAGTTGGAATATCGTGGTGGAGGGAGCTGTCAGGTATTGTTGGGGGTTTCCTGTGAGAATCATTCTTCTCTTTCTTGTACCCTCTGTCATTAGTATTGTTGCTATTACTCTTAATTTTCTTATCTCATTGCTGTTTCCAGTAAATTGTTCTTATCTCAGCCACTGATCTTTAGGTTTTGTACCTCCAATTCTTCTCTCCATCCAGCTGCAGGGGAAGGAGGGCACACATGATTTGGAGAGAATCAGTGGGAGCACTAAATTGGGAAGTGCCATTCCTGAATCACAACATGGCTCCATTCTGTTTCATGCCACTGTTATAATATTGAATCAAGTCATTGTTCACTAACTGTCATTTCAGAAAGACCAGGAAATACTGCCCAGTTCTTCTAAAATCAAGATATTTGGCCTGATAAAATTAAAATAAAAAAGAAATACAAACAAATCCTGGAAAACATCTTTGTGAAACTTGCAGAATTTCAAGGAGACTTCACAACAAAACTATTTTCTTTCTATTGTAGATTTTTTGAAAATAAAATACTGGAGCGCTTCTAATCTAGAATTACATTCTCAGCAAAGATTACTTCACATTACAATAATAACCATATTAAAATATTGATCAAAAATATATCAACAATTGCTACATAAAATTTCATCTCTGTGAAGAAGGGATTTTCAAAAGAAATTAGCTTGAATCTGAAATATTTTTACCTAGCTAAAGTAGAAGGTAAAAATGAAGACATGTTGCATTACAGCTGCTTGCTTATTAGGAGCCAACCTCCCTGTCACTTTGGTCCCATCAGGTAGTACCTGAATTCCTTAAGTAATCCCACTGAATCCAATAGGAAAGCTCAAGGAGTAAGGTACAACTCTTCTGATTAACAGTGGCAGAATCTGACCTTAAGGTCATTTTAATAAGCATTCTGGTGACTTGCTATTTCCTAAGGATCCCTTTTCATAATACATTCCATAAAACTAAGCTCTAGAAAGATACAGTTTCCCCTGCTGCAGTATTCCAGACATTTGGAAATCCTGAAGAGAACAAAGCACTGCCTGCTTGTCACAGACACATAAATGATAATGTCATAACCTGGATCAGGTACCCACAGTGAAGGACACCCACAGGGAGTCAAAGTCCCTGTCCCACAAGTTAAAGACCCAAACACGACCATTCCCCTTCAGTATCTTTACTGATGTGTCCAAGCACAGATGTTGAAGTTTGAAGTTGCTCCTGGTTATCAAACTTCTTTTTGCCCAGTGTCATGGGCAAGTTTATATTCTGAGATAAAGACAAACATACAAAAAACTTAAACTATTCCTAAAGTACCAATTTAAAGTTTTGCCATATCAACTAAAAGCATCTTCCAAAGTGTAGAAATATCTTATGCAAAGAGAATTTATTGAGAATATTTGAAAAGTAGAAAATAAAAACGCAGTTTATTCTCCCTCTGCATTATCTTCTAGTTGTTGTCTTTGTGCAGTAAGAAAATAGCACATAGCTTATGCATGGACCTGTCTAGCATAGAAGAAATGGAAAACATGCAAACCAACTGGTGCTGTCACTGCAAAAATACTTCAGGTCTTGAGTGCAAACTGTAATATCCTTCAGAGATTAATATAAGCATGCCAGGTTTATGGTTATTCATTATTACACTTCTGGGAAAATAGAACACTATATCTTGATAGCTTTAAATACATATTAGATCCTCTGAGTCGCTGCTGATTATTTAGCCCATATTTCTGTCTCTGTATTTCAAAATTACCTTAGAGGGAGCACTCTGAATTTGTAAAGTTAGGAGAAAAAACGGCAAAAATAACTTTCTTAGCCTTTAAAAGGATATTTAAATGCTGACTGAAGCAGTCTCTCTTCAGGAGACAAGGCAGAAAAGGGAAAGCAGGAGCAGGAGACAGCTAGCAATAACTTTGAACTGACCCTCAAGCCTCAGCTACCAAATGACGCTCTCAGGATCTCAGAGATTATATTTCCCATAATGGAAAATAAAAGTCCATTGTATTCTGCTCAAATGAACTATTTGCTTTTGTCACAAGACTTGGAAGCTAAATATTTGTAGCAAACACAGGTACTTAGAAAGTCTTCTTTTAAAGTTTGCTCTTATTTTGGCCTTGGAAGGGCAAAAGCAACTTGGCCCACCCCATTTAAAGTGTAAACAGATCTCTCAGTAGGTAGAGAGGAAAGGGCAAATTAATTAGCCAGCTTTTCTTTTGTCTTACAAAGTTGGTGGGGAGGAGGAAGCGGCTGGAGAAACAAAATTCCTCTTGCCTAAGATCCCTTAGAAATACACCTGAATAAGAAAAGATGCCAGATGAATTCAGAGAAGTAGTCTGCACACACACACTGAGCAGAATTAGAGAGCAATTCATGTTAACTGAGATAATTTTTAATCCATTACAGAGGACCATGTCATGGCTTGGCTTAGAGCATGGAAGAGGCATTATCCTGGTAGGCATGGGAAACACTGCTGAGGACGTCAGAGTTTCAGTAAAAAGACAGAGCATGACGAGGGAAATGAATATACAATGTGAATTTTGCAATGAAAAACAGAGGATTAGGCAGAACAGAGATGGGTGGTTCAGAGGAGGATCAGGAAAGCCCCACTGGCACAGGTGGTTTCCCAGCACCTTCTCCTCTTGCACTGTTTGGGCACAATGGGGTCACCTGGGGTAGCTAAGAGTTGGTCCCTTCTACAGACCCTGGTCTAGTCACTGTGAAACCCTTTGGGCACACAGCCACCTCTGGAAACCTGAGCCTGCGCTGTCTGCAGATGAACCTGGGGAGAAAAGTGAGGTACAGCCTGGTAACAGCAGCAGTGAAAGGGTAAACATTTCTTATCTATTGCCTTCTTTTTCAACTCCCCCCAGCTAAATGATCTTCCCTGGTTCTTGAGGAAGATTTATATGTGATAGCTAAGGAACTGATGATTATAGTGTTTACCACACACAGCAGCTCTCACTGCAGGGGTATAACCAGGATTCCTTGAGTCCAGTTCTCTGGGGATTTGTGCTGCTTTTATAGCCCTGAAGCCCTCCTCTTTCAGAAGGCAGGACTCCCAAGAACTGCATGTTTTATACACCACATCAACATTGATGAAACAGTCCACCACCAAGTTCCTCCTGCATGTATGCAAGCTCATTAACCACCACAGCTTTATTTTTATAATTCAGAAATTCTACTGAAAAAGAAACCCAACTCAACCCAAAACCTGTATTTGGTAGAAGGCCACACTCTGAACTCAGCTGGTTTTACATACCTGTATCCAAGATCAAACCATGACTCCGACATTATCATGAGCTTCAACAAAACCTTGAGGTGGGACCTGTCAGTAACAAGAGGACTGAGAAGAACAAACCTCACTGAGAGATCTGCTGAAAATCTCCCTGCAGCATGCCCAGCAACCTTGGTAGCTTCTACAAGTAACCATGTGTTCAGATCTCCATCAAAAAACACTCTGATTTTCTGAATTGTTGGTGTGCTAGCCACCAAAGAAAAGAAAAGGAAGAAGAGGAAAAGGAAGAAGAAGAAAAGAAGAAAGAAGAAAGGCGAAAGAAGAAAGAAGAAGGAAGAAGGAAGAAGAAAGAAGAAAGAAGAAAGAAGAAAGAAGAAGAAAGAAGAAAGAAGAAGAAAGAAGAAAGAAGAAAGAAAGAAGAACAGGAAAAAAATGAAGGAAAAGTAGGAAAAGAAGAAAAGTAATGCTGGGTTTAAAGTTTCTTAGCATTTCAGCCTGGAAATTGCAGAGAGGCTAATGAATCAGCCCAGGCCCCCCTCCATCCTCAGCTAGATCTGCATCCAGCATTCCTCTCTATGTTTACAGCTGGGAAGAAATTGAATTAACTACATAGTATTATTTTAGCATAAACGAACAGGAAGACTGCACCAAAATTGATGACCCAGCGGGTGTTGCCCCTCCCTGACTGTACTGTATATGCAGAGCTTTCTAGACTCAAATTTATTGGTTTGTCAGAAACTTTGGTTATTTTCATCAAGTTGAGTTTTACATTAAACATTCCTTGACTTAATTGGAACCATGCGGACACATTTGGGCAGCATCCATATTCCTGCTCAAATAAAAGGGTTACTTTGTTACAAATTCAGCATACTTTGCTGTTAAATTATATTTTGCTAGCAATTACAATTAAATATGAAGTTCACACTTAATAGTAGACCTTGTAATCGTGTGGGAGTAGTTCTCCTTCCATGAACATCATGCGTGGGTGGGAGAAGGGAGAGCCCTGTAGCCTAATTTTAATAATGAAATAAACAGTTGTGCTGGTGAGTAATTCAGTGATTTTTAGACAGGGCATTGGCAGGATGGAAATAGTTTAAGGAGCTTATTTAACCCTCTCACCTGCTACTTCTAGCTCACTCAGGTATCCCCATCACCCAATTTCAGACAGAGAGGAAACAGTGCCAAGAGATTTGGGAAGGGGTATGGGGGTTGTGTCGTGCCTGGGTTTTCTGGCTTTTAGTCCCCTTGTGAAAATTGTTGAGGATAGCAAAATGAAGTTTGCACAAAGATTTTAAGGTTCTCTTTCTTCTCACCAATTGGTTTCTGAATTTAATAACAACAATTTTGTAAAACTGCTCTGCTTTTCTGGTATTTGTCTTGCAAAACAGGTAATGTTGTTCAGCAAATTGAGATTTCATTTTAAATTTCTTTTGTGGTTTTATATTTTCATGCTTGCTCCTGCACAAAGCAAACTCTTTCTATGATAAAAACAGAATGTGATATATTTCAACATTTACATGTTGTGGTATTTTTACTATCTTGAAACATGTTTCTACTGACATCTCATGGAATTACAGAATACAAACAACAATGAAAAATACAAAACATAAACCTTAACAGGAAAACTTTCTGATTTTTAAATCATTTTTTTCTGAAAACAAAACTTTAAGTTTGGATTTGTACATAAGGAAAAACATGAAAGATATAGTGGTCTAAGCCTGAGGAGACACTGGGATGAAATCTGCTTTACTAAAACAAAGAAAACCCAAGATTAACCTAAAAAAAATATTTCTGCACTACTCAAGCTAATTTCCCAGTCTTTGCCGGTGAAATCTCTTGCTGTCTTGCAAATGAATTTAATTTCCACCCTGTCTGTTTATAGGCAACTGGAGCTTGTCCTTCATGCAGTTGATGCTACCCAGCTACTCATGAGTGACAATCCTGCTTTCCCTCTGCTAAGCCAGGTTCAGTATATTTGAAAGAAATCTCCATGCATGCCCAGCTCAGAAGAAAAGTAAATTATGAGACTGATGCTCTGTCAACAATTCAGAGAAGCTGCCCTGGCCAGTGATGGCATTTGGGCATATATTCGTGGCCAGTTGGGGATGTGCATTATCCTGGTTTTGGCTGGGATAGTTATTTTTTTTCCTAGTAGCTGGTACAGTGATGGGTTTTGATTTAGCATGATAATAATGTTGAAAATACACTAATATTTTTAGTTGATATATTTCAACATTTACATGTTGTCAGCTTAGTACTTAGTACTAAGTACTTAGTACTTTCCAGCTTCCTGTGCTCTTCCAGGAAGAATGCTGAAGGGGCACAAGAAGGTGTGAGGGGACAAAGACAGGACAGCTGACCCCAACTGGCCAAAGGGGTATGCCATACCATATGGCATCATGCTTGGTGCACAAACTGGGGCAGGGGCTGCTGCTCAGGAAGTGGGTGGGCATCTATTGGAAAGCAGTAAGCAACTGCATTGTGCATCACTTGCTTTGTATTTTTTTATTATTGTTATTGTTATTATTGTCTTCCTTTTTTCTCCTATTAAACTGTCTTTATCTCAACCCACAAGTTTTCTCACTTTTACTCTCCCCCATTCCGCTGGCAGGGGTTCGAGTGAGCAGCTGGGTGGTGTCTAGTTGTCCTCTGGGTTTAAACCACAACATGCATGTGTCACATGTGCCATGGGGACAGGATTTATGTCCCCAGACACACATCTTCCACACTGAGCATGCCGCAGAAATCTGCACTGAGCATCTGCTAGCTGAGGCATGGAATTTAAAGGAGTTTTTTCCTTCTTCAGGCTAAACATGTATCCTGTTTTTTTCACCATTTTTGTTCCTGCATAAAGCGTACCTGGAGAAGCCAGCTCCATACAGGTGTAAGTGTCTCAGTTCCCTAGGATGTGGGAATTAAATAACTCAGAGCTGCAGAAAGCACTATCCTACAATGCTATTATCCAATTTCTGGTATTGCAGCAGGGAATTAAACCTATAAGACCACACTCCTCTCACAGAGCCTGCCTTACTCCTTCCCTGTGACCTGCTGAACTCTCCTGGTCAGCCCAGAGCTGCCATCTCTCTTGGTGGATTGGTCATCCACAGTGTTAACATTTCTCTGGAGGGTCCTGGGGCACAGCAAGCCACTGCCCCAGTTCAGCCTTTTCTGCTTTTACCTCCCCTCTTTGCCCATGCAGCCATTATAGTGGTAAATAGTGGAGAGTCCATCTACTTCAATTATTGATGAGCAAACCTTGTGCTGCTTGAAGCACTGAGGATCTCTTCAAATGCTTGGGGGTTCCCAAGCTAGCTCCAAGTCAGAAAAGACTTTTACTTTGTATAATTTATCTTCATGTTTGCCTCATTGCACTGCTTTCCAGTTGCAATTTTGTTTTAAGCTGGGAATTTTTTTTTTTATACTGGGGTTTTTCTAAAAAACTGACAAACATCACTGCACAAAACCGCACATTGAACTTTGGAATCCATCCTGTTTGACTAGTTTTGAAATTTTACAAAATAATGGTCCTTACAAGATCCAAGGACAGCCCCCGCTCTCTTACAAAGTCCCAGTGGGTTCTGAAAGACTTCCAAGGCCAGAACCTCGTGGTTTATTTCTCAAAGACTCTCATTGCCATGTTCCAGCTCATGCTTTCTCTGAAAGTGGCCAGATTTCCCCAAATGCAGACAGCACAAGAAAAGTGCGTATGAAAAGACAAAACCAGAAATATTCTACTGAGCCTAAGGCACTGTATTTCTTTCAGGACTTGAACCTAATTCCCCATCATTCTGCAAATATGCCTGAAAAGGCATTGCATGGAAAATGAGACTGCTTTGCAGCAAAAGATGCCTTCTGCTCTTTAAACAATCCCTCTTCAACAACACATATTCTCATCTGTGCATTTTTAATAGAAGCATAATTTTTGTCATATGTTGTAATGAATAGCATACAGCTAAATGGTGCGTATAAGACTGTAATTCCATCTGGGAGTTTGTTGACATTGATAAACCACTTGGGTTCTGCTTTTGTGGTTCATGCCATTACAGCAGCTCAACAGGATTACAATCCTGTTAGATATAGCTGGTTATAGGCATTATACCACATGATAACGATTATATGTTTTATTAAAGAAAGTATTTAAAAATGCAATTGAAAATTCTCATCAATGGTCTGATAATATGGCATTAAAAATTATATTCATGTTATTACCTGAGTGGCTGGTTTAGTTTTGGGTTTTTTTGAGATTCCTCATCTCAGGCAATGAAAATACTTTATTTGGATTTAATTATATCTATGCTGCAGGACAAAAGCGTTTCCCTTGCAATTTTGTGGCATCACTACTTTTATAGGATATGAAAGCCAGAACATTGCACTGCCCATGAAGAAAAGTGAACCAGACAAGTCTAGTAATTTCATAGTCTAAACCAAGTCAAACAGATACAAATAGAGAAAACTGCAGGTTTACTTTTTTTTCTATAATTTCCAGTCACTAGCAGTGATAGCAGTGGCTGTGCTAAGGGTGGTTTAAAATTTATAGTTACATTTTCCTTCAATTCGATGATAATTAATAGGTCAGCCAATTCATGTATGCATTTCCCTGAAAATGAAGCTTATGTTAAGACACATTTCCCTCTTGTCCACAAGTAAACGTGTGAAACCTGTGTGAACAGGAGCTTTCATTCTTCTGCACTTTACTCCCAGTTTGTCTAGATCACCATGGGTTTTAAAAATGTCAGTAATGCAGCCTTGTCTCTAGCATGGCTTCACTCTGCTAACTGCATTTAGTTCACAATGAAATAACTGCACTTAATGACTTCAGCAAAGCCCAGATTTTCTAGGTTGGGTGGAAGGGAGATATTTCTGATATGAACTCTTCCACTTACACAAACCACTGGAATGGCCAACGCTGCCTGACAGATGACTGTAGGCACTGTCACACCTGATGTCCTGCTGTTTGGCTCTGCCCAGTGTCTCTGTGGAAAGGTTGTTACCTGTAACACCCCTTGTACTGGATTTTCAGATTTCACTTTTTCACCAAGCACCACCAGCAGGAAAATCACAGGGATGGGTCACAGTAACCCACAGGCACAGGGCTCATGGGATGGAATGCAGCTACGTTTATTGGACTAGATGAACTTTAAAGGTCCCTTCCAACACAAACTATTCTATAATTCTTCCCCTTCCCACTGCTGGCTTTACTGAGCTGCTGCTCACCCAGCACCCACACATCAGCCTCAGGTGCCTTGCTGCTCCTCCCAGATGTTTGCTCTGTTCACACAAAGGAACTCTTGAACACAGCAAGAGAGCAGGGGCACTCACACTATCTCCAGTCAGAAGAATTAGGGAAAGAAACTAGAGGGTAAAACTGCCCAGTGAGTCAGTGGAAGTTATTCTGCTGAAGCCTACGCACTGGACCATTGTCTGGAGGCTCTGCGGGTGATGAGATGCTTCCAGGCAGAGGCAATACTCACAAAGCATCTGCTCTAAAGGCCAAGCTACCATTTAGAGTGTTAGGAGACACTGGAGTACATTTGTCTGTTTGTCCCCATTTCATGCAGTTTCAGACTCCACCATAGACTAGGGAAACTGAAATTTCATTTTCAGCATAACGGCACTTCCACCCTGTGGCTAGGACCTTCTCCATAGTACAAAACCTTTGCAGGCAGAGCTTTCACAACAAATTCTCCAAGCGGAGGTGGGGTGAATACTGGCAAGAGATGTTTGCTAGCAGTGTTTAAACCAGCTACCCACGTGACAGAAGTTACACCTCTCAACAGAGCTTTTTGCTGCTATGAGGACATTGACCAGAGCTGATGGTTTAATTACAGGCATGTTTCCTTTCTTCTCTTCTGATGCTCTTGGCTGACAAAGCTGCATATGCAAACTGTTTGAATGCAGACAAATCTTCTACTTCTGGGGAAGCCACACAATGGCCAGCAAATTGTTCCAGCATTGATGGAGGAGTGGAGGTGGCTGAAGCAATACAGCCATGACATGTGGTGAGGCAGCCTTCTCGTGGATCCTGGGCCACATCCAACAGCAACACACAAATATCTGGGATTTAGGGTTGCAGGTTGCTCCTACAGAAGTTCTCTGAAGCCAAGGTGGAAGGAAACAGAAGACAGCCACTAATGAATCTAGTTTTGCAGTGATTTAAGATGCCTAAATCCCTTCACTCAACACGTGTACTAAATTCTCATTAGCCTTAAAATATGGCAATGATCAGAAAAGCTTCAGTACATGGTACCTTCCCACCAGACTCTGCCTTTCTCATCCAGACATACCTCCTCATTTGACTAAACAATACAGATTTTTCCTCTGTTAACACTCTACAATTACAACAATTCCTGTGAGGGCAAGATAGAAAGGGAGGAAGGCTTGAAGGGCCAGTCTCTATCCCCTCTTGCACATCATTAATAATATTGTCAGCAAAATAATGAAGTCATCCTCATTATAAATGCAACAGAGAAAGAACACAATATGATTCAAGGTGGGATCAGTGGACAACACCATCAATTTTTTAAAATATTGTTTAAAGTAGGCACATTTTATCTGAAACCACTGAAAGAAGAAATTTGGAAGACCACCAGGTCACTTTTACAGAATCCCTTTTGTAAATGTAATGGCATTTTGCCCTGGGTTAGGATGGGATGGAGTTAATTTTCTTCTCAGTAGCTGGTACAGTGCTGTGTTTTGGATTTAGGATGAAAACAATGTTGATAACACACTGATGTTTTAGTTGTTGCTGTGCAGTGCTCACTCTAAGTCAGAGAGCAGCAAGGAGCTGTGGGGTACTTAGTTGCCAGCTGGGGTTAAACCATGACACACTTTAATGGAAGTTACACTACATACACACATAAAAGAATGAAAATTAGTGTATATAAGTTATGATACTGTTTTCTGATGAGTACTGAAAAATTCCTGGAAAAACACTTAAAAACTATGTAATGTTTCATAATACTGTCAGCTGAGTGATTTCCTGCTCTAAGGAGAAACACAGCCCTGCAGTTAATTTCACTGGGTTTAGAGAAAACGCCATAGAGAAGATTTTTGGTATTTGTTTTTGAAGCTTAGTTTCATCCTAGGATGAGGAAGCCTGAGCATTTTTACAATAGCTGAACCAGAAATGCTCCAAAATTTATTGATAGCATCACTGTGTGTAATGCAGCTACTAATAATTTCTTTACTTCAGGAGTCGCAAATTAAATAATGCAGAAAAAATTAACCAGGAGGCAGAAAGCTAAGAGTGGGTAACCCAGATGCCAAGGCAGGCACAGTACATCGACCAGACTTTTTGAGCAATTTGCAGCTGGAGCTGCCAAGAACAACTAGAAGGTGGTGTCTCCTGGAAGAGGTACAGCCATGCAGCAAACTCCCTTTAGCTCCTTCCTCCTTCTTTCCTTCATGACTGGAGCTGTATCTTCCCCATACCATGCTGATCTTGGCACTGATCTGGAGTGAAAAGAGTTTAGAGCTTATCTCTGACACATTTTGTAGAATCACTGTGTTTGCTATATTTAGTGAAAGCAAAATTGTGCATCTTTCTTTGGGTTAGACACATTTGTGGGTTTGTCCATATTCTATATTGCTCTGGCTAGATACAATGCCAAGTCCCAGCAGCTGGTTTGTACAAAAGCTGGGTATATGATTCTGATTTCTTATTATGAAGGAGGGAAGAAATAAGTGTCTCTATGTCTTTCAGAGTTATTCAGAGGGAAGGAAACACTTTAACAATAACTTTTAAAAATGTACTATTCTGAACAGATATGTTGTGGAAGAGATGGCAAGGATCTTCTGTTGTATTAGATGTTTTCATTCCAAATAATTTTATTTCTAGGACTAAATAATGTCCAGACTTGATTAAAGAGTTTGCATATCACCTTCCACTGAACCCAACAAGAACGAAGGGCCCAGCTGTGTACATCTACTTGCTAGTTCTTTCTTTAAAAGTAGGGGCAGCTACAGTGCACTCACCCTTACTGATATTTATTTAGCTGACTTTCCGCATTACCTACTGGCCATGTGGAACTGCAGTCTTGTGGACTGCAATTTGAGCTTTGGGATATATTCAGCTTGCACACTGAGAGCAAAACTGCAGCTTTGGACAGTTTTTAGGTGGCTGTGCTAAGGCTAAAGCAGCCATTTGGTACTATGTACACACTATTTTTAAGCACTGACCTTGCCTTTGATTTCCTTCCAGTGCCTTCCCCCACATACAGCTCACTAACCAAGCACAATCCACTTCTTTCTATGTGGCAATTCCTGAGGTTTTGTTGTTGGTTTGCTGGGTTTTTGGAGTTTTTTTGGAAGGAAGATTCTCCCTATTCTTACCAAATTTGGAGAACAGACAAATACTAGTGGCTTCTAGACAGATTCCAGCAGACAAAACCATGGAGCAAGGAAACAAAAGGTTGTTCAACTCAGGCTTTTCCTGTAAAATGTTAGGTCAGGCCTACTTAACTGGGGTACTGTGACTTAGCACTGGTCTGTGGTGTCTTCGTTCACAGTACCATGAGGGTCCATGCACCACAGGTATGCAGGCACCTGGACCAGTCATCAAAGGCTCCCCTTGCAGTTCTGGAGGAGTAGGTGCTTCATTTCACTCATCATTTAAATATCTGCTTTAAGATGAGATTAACTGACCCCATTTGTGTTTTCCATTGACCATAAGGAGAGTCAGGAGTGCTTGCTGTACCTTGTAGATAAATAGGTTTGCCAGCCTTGAAGTCATAAACAGAGACACCAAGGGAGAGATGAGGGATCTTATCAGAAGAAACTCAACAGCTTTCCTGGTGTTTTGTCCCATGGACTGCTTCTGCATTTTACTTTAGAGAGTTATTGAAAAAAATGCAGTCTCAGGAAATTACTTGGACACAAAGGACCAAACTTCTTTCTCCCCATTCCCAGTTCAGTATTGTACACACTGAACTACAGATCTTCGTGCCTCCCCTCCTTCTTGCTTCAGGATTTCAATATTTATGCTGCACAGGTCTAGTTTCAGCAGGACTGGGGAGACACTACCTACAGAGAAGAACAGGAAGGCTGGATTAGTTCAGAAGACAAACCAGGTTAAAATCACTATTACAGAAACTTCCTAACACAGGAAAAAAAACTAATAGAATGGATATTACTTTGCTAGAATAAAAATGTACCAAATTAAGGCACTGCACGTTTAAAAGTTCTTAAGGACTTCAGGTTTTTAAGCACAAGGGAGTGTGAAACTCTGACATAATTATTATTACAGTCAAAAAAGAAGTGGGTAGAGATAACATGAATGTTTGCAAGTACATTACCTTCTTGTGGGAGGGAAACACGTGTATGCACATGTGCACTTATATGTGTGCAAAAACATGCAGTGGGGGAGTTAAGAAAGGAAACAATTTTATTTTCCTAAACTCACCAGGAAAAAAGAAAAATAGATCATGGTGCATTTTTTCCTGAAATAAACAATTAAAAAGTTGCAAAATAACAATGTAGAAATTTCTTCTTTGTATCAGCACAGATTTCTGAAGTAATAGTCTATAATATATTCTATAATACGATGAATTTGTAAATGTTTTCATGACTAAAACAAAGAATACTATCTTAATCTAGTGGATTTTTTTTTAAACACCGCTAAAAGCAAACATTAACTGCTTGATGAAAGTGGCAGCTGTTGTCATGACTTCATGCATACAGCAAATTAACTCATATTCAAAGCTTTAAGGATTTGTTCATATTTCTCATAGTCTTCCTGTTTGCCTTAATGGTATCCTACCATATTATCTTCTAAATATGGGAAGTTTACTTGGGAATGTTTATTTATTTTTTTCAGTTCACCACAATTTCTAGAGATAATTGTTTTAACATTGTTTTTATGGATGGGCTGTTCCAAGTGAATGCGGCATATCAAAATTATCTTGAGAGAACCTGCTGAATTTTTTTGTGATTTTTATCCCAGGACCCAAAACTTTAAAAATGCTGTTCTTTTCTTCCCTGAGGTAATTTTCCAGCAATGAGAGTTACTGGGCTTCTATGCAATCTACTCAAAGCTTCTTCAAGGCATTTTCTTCCATTATGAGTTTTTCCATAGCCACCCAAATAATTTTCAACAAGTTTCAGCGCAAAGTTTCATTAGTGGTTGCTCAACAACTATCAGTGAGTGGACTCCAGGTTTTCCAGGCCTTTCAGATGGTGCAAACTGCCTTCAGATCCAGGAACCACTGCAGCAAGAAAAAGCTGGCTCCTTGGAGATGAAGAACATGCAAGACCACAAGGCTTCCTACAGGGATCAGGGAAAGGTTGCATGGATAAACTGTGGTAGGTCTGAAGAAAATTAATTCATGATCCAGTTATAAATTAGCTCACCATCTACATAAACCTGTTTTGGGAAACCAGAGTTGGTACACACTTGACACTCCCAAACCCACACATTGCAGTAGTCACACCACAAGCATGAATCTCTGTTGGCAAATCATATGACTATCAAAGTACAGGATGATGGCAAAGTCATTTGGAGGTTGATTTATAAAATATTCTGATTAAAATAGATTAAACTTCTGCTCAATTATTAGCAGTAGATGGTGAGTTTATGCACAAATTTTGAATCCATGATACATAAATCTAACACAAGGTAGCCTGCGTCCTAAAGTTTTTAGAAGAAATACCACAAAAATAAAAAGCCACACTACCCTCACTCTTTGTAGCTGGTGATTTGAGGGACAGATTTGCTCTACACTTCACAGCAGTCACTGGCAAAGCTCAGAAATGATTCAAGATCTGTGTCCTAGCCATAAAACCATGCTTGCTCTCCTGGCATAGAGAGAAATGGGAACTTGCCAGAGATGCAAAGCAAATGCCAAGTTGTACAATGGGCCCCTGAAGTATTTTTCTCCCTGGAGAGAGATTAAAATCTTGCAGTACTTATAAACACCTGCCTAATGATGACAGAATTGAATTTATTGCTTCTTGCAGCAAAAATGCCTCAGAAATAAGACACTAGATGCCCTGTTGAGATCATCCAAAACAGCATATGTTGTAGTTATCACAAACTTCAGGTGATAGCCTAAAACATCTGCAGCACATGTACTCTTTGGTGAACACTAAGGCGCAGCTTGTAGAAACTCTGTCTGGAACCCTCCAGAGATTGTAAAGTAGCTGAGACATGATAAGACTTGAAAGAACACCTCACTTCATGATCCTCCATCACTACCCCTACACAGCAGCTCCAGCAGAAGCACTGTCAAATACCTAAGCTGTGCACCTTCTCCTTCAGCTTATCACACTCTTAGGTTAGTGAAAACACTTTTCTGAGGCTGGAATAGTAAGTTTGAACAGAGATTTTAACACAGAACTGCTGCACCTTTTCCTTTGGCAATCAACTATCCTCCAAAAGCACTTACGTCACAGGGTATTTCGAAAAGAAGACTGGGCTTCAAAAATGTTAATCAAAAGCAACATTTTTAAAAAATCTTTCTAATCCCTCTTGACGCATCTACATGGTCAAAAACCAAAGCTGTGCCATAACCAGCATCCATTGGAACAAGTAACATCAAGCCTATACAAAAAAGCTTTCCAGCTCTACCATGTTTAAAGTTGGTATGAGTAAAGGCAATGTCCATTAAACTAAATTTGACAGCGATGTTAAAGGTGAGGAACTATAACTTCTATATTGCCTGTAATATGGTCAAATTCCTGGTAGAAATGGCAAAAAAATTTAAACCACAGTCACCTGATATTGTTAGATTTCTTTTCTCTTATAAAAAAAAAAGAAAGTTTTCATGACTTTTTATTGATAGAAGGTGTAATCAAAATGGTCCCTTTTGACTGGAGAGATTTAATCATGCAGGTTGAGGAGGAACCCTATTTGCAGGTCATAAATTAGGTGAAAAAGATCCACGTTTATTTATTTTCATTTCTTCTCCTCTGGACAAAAATCCCTATTTTATTATCTGGAACAACTGGCAAATATTTTAAAATATGGTCCTTACAAATTTAGCTTCACTCCTCAGATCTCAGGCCAACAACAGCTAAAAGAAAAAAAAGCAAATAAATCCTTGCCCCGTTCACCCTTTCACCACCTTTATAATTCTGTTCCTCTCAGAAAAACTTAAGAGAACTGGTGAACATTGCAGTGTGCCAGAGAAGTCAGTGCACACAGGCTATTTTAGATCAAAGGGAGAAATGCCTTCTGAAGTGTCAAGAGCTTCCTCACTATTATACTAAAAAAAGTGCCAGCTCATCTTTTCTGATGGATTAAATATTATGGAGAGAGATTGTGTCTAATAGGGGCAGAGCTGGGTGATTAAAGACATTTCGGACTGGACAAACATAACTTTCAACTCCCTTTGGAAATAGCCCATCCTGGCACAAAAAGGTGATACACTTGCAGGGCAATAGCTTCATGTGCCAGCTTCAGCCCTGGACAGACTTCAGCCAGAAGTATGTAAGTAGATCCAAGTGAAGAACAATGTAATTTCCAGGATGACAATGGCACAGACAGTATGTCCACTGCAAAACTGCAGCAATCTCAGAAAGAAAGAACCTCAAGAACATTTTAATACAATTTGCTACGAGTACCCAGAAAGCTAACTGGATAAGTATCTTCATGATTCTCATATTCTCAGCTCAAATGATAATGAAAAAAGGGTTTTTGCATCTTTCACTTCTGAGCCATTCTCAGTCTCCACTAGTCTTCACCTTTGAGCTGGCTGCTAATCAACCAGATTCCTAAAAAGTCTAGCTTCCTGACTCCTGACTTCCAAAGGATTGAAGCAGCTACCTCCTCTTGACTTGCTTTCTCTGCAAGTGCTGATTTCTTTTGTACCTTTTTAAGTCTGTAACCTTGAACGAGAGGCTTTAGGCAGTAATTCGAGCTCTTTTAGCACTCCTGAGAGCATGCCCATCTAACCTTTTTCTATCAGAAATGCCCCATGTGGTGAGACCAATGTCCATCCCCCAGGCTTCTGTCTCCCACAGTGGCTGTTGCAGAAGTAGCTTAGGGAGAGCACATGAAACAAGCCACTATCTGAAATCTAATCCTCACGCTCCTCCTGCATCCTGCTGTTAGATTTCAGATGTTAGAGGGAATATCACTGCCTTCCCAATAGGATCTGGTTTGCACCTTTTACCCATTAATTTGTCTAATCCATTTTTAAACTCTTGATGTGTTCCGACTTCACACTTTCTTGCAACAGCCAGTTGTAGAAGTTTATTACAGGCTTTGAAGAAAGGCACTTTTAAAAACCTGTTTTAAATTACATCTGATCAGTTTCAATATATGTTCTCTGATCTAGTACTGTAGGATTTGGTAAACAAGTTTAGCACTCATTTTCTGCACTGCCTTCTTGATGCCGTAAATCAGCTTCATCCTTCTTCAGCTTTCTCTCCAAACTGAAGTGAAACCATAAGCCTGCTCTTACTTTATTTTAGCAAATTTAGATATCCTTTTCCATATTTCTTTTTTAGAAAAAAATATGCTGTTCCTGAGATGCGGAGACCAATTGTACGCAATACTCAAGGTGTGGAGGCACAAAATTTTTCTACAGTGGCAAAATGTTATCTTTGGTCATGTTCTCAATATCATTCCTGATATGGGCAATTTTAGCTGCAGATACACACGGAGTCAATGCTGATAAAGAACTGCTAACTCAGCACGGACTGGGCTATTCTAAAGCACCACAGAATTGTTTTGGAGATCCTTAAATTAACTCCAAACAAGAGGCTAGATCACACAACAACACAGCATAATGCCATGCAGGGATGCTTGCTTAAGCCCTGGAGGATCTATAACTACAAGAAGGCAGTGTGCAAACTCCTCCTAGATTTGGCAGCAGCTTGTCCATCTAGGATGCCTGCAATCACAGTGCATCAGATAAAGCAGGCAGGCCAACAGTCCTCCTGTACATTTGAAATGTCTTCAGAATAGCACCTCTCTTTTTGGGAGCCTCTCCTCTCTCCCCAAGCCCTGTATCCGATGAGAACAACATCTGCAGCCCAGGTACTACAGAGCTAATAATTACCAGAAAAAATCAGTGACTAACAAATTCTCCACAATTTAAGACTTGTTTTCAGTCACCAAGAAAATTTACCAGTATCCCATCTGAAGGGCAAGGCATAGCTGTTATGTGACAGCAGAGGATGGAAAGCATGAACTACTTCCTCTTCACCCAGTGCTGCACGTCTTCTCCCTCCCTGTGTATGCCACTGATGCACCTCAGAAAATATTTATGAGTTCTCATTCAAATACTTCAGCTGATAAATTTAATATCACATTCCCTGGGGTAAGCAAAAAATAAAATATTGCATTGGCCTTCGCACATGTGGAGATTATATTACTTTACAATGAAACCCAGCAAGCTGTACATTACAGTTTTTACCACAGTCTCCTTGGTCGGAATGTTTCAAATACATTGCATATGTGTGAATACAATATAAGCATACTGAAATGCTTTGAACACTGTAATACATCAGACACTTGAGTCAGCGAGGGGAAAAAAAAAAAAAGCCTTCACCTATCCTGGCTCTTATCTCAAGTCTGTGCTGTCCTTTATATGTTTGACAATAGTGTTCTTTGGTCTGAAGGATGGCGCTACTTACAACGTATGAAGTGAACTTCCAAACAACTGGATCCTTGACCACATCCCCCAAACCTGTTACCTTGTTCATTAAGTATCTCTGTGAAGGAAAGCAGATGAGAGTGCTTGCCCTGTGTGGTACAGCTCCCAGAAAAACAGATTAAAGGTGTCGCAGCTGTACAACAAAGTCCATGGGTTCAGCAAACACATTTCTACACGCCGTAAAAGCCCCAAAATCTGACGTGCTGGGGTTTTACAAGGGTGCAAGGCTGGAAAACGGGCATAGAAACCGAAAGCATTCAAAGGCATTAAAGAGTCGCATTCCACACTCGCTTCCTGCGCTGCGAGCCCGCCGGGCTCAGCGCGGCACCTGCTCCCGCCGCCGTGGGCTCCCGGCCGGGGCGCGGCTGCCACCTCCTGCCCCGCCGGGGAAGCGCCGCCGGCTCCCTGGGACTGCGCCCGACCCCGGCACGCCAGCCCCAGCACGGGTACCCGGCACTAGCAGAAGGGGGTTTGGGCTCCCCGAACTCCCAGACGGGACTATTTCCCCATTCTGCACTTCGGGAAATTACAACTCATAAGCTATAGGCACCCGTCCATGAAGAGCTTCCAATCTGAGACCCTTCTAAACTCTATTTTTCAGGAATACAGCACGCTTGGGAGCATTCTATGCCTAAACCAAAATGTCCATACGTATGAGCATTAATCATTCCCAAAGAACAAAGCACTAGCAAGCTGGTGCATCCAGGAAATGAAAACAAGCAGCCAATGAACATTTCCAAGTGATTTACCAACCTCCACACAGCAACTGGGTGACACAGACAAATCTTCATCACCATTTTTAACTATAAAACCACAGTCTGCTTTTTGGTTTGTTGGGGTTTGTTTTGGGGGGCGGGGGGCGTTGGTTGTTTGGTTTGTTTTATACACAGAAGACTTCAGCCCAGTAGAACACTTTGTAGATCATTCTTAGGGACTGCTGGTTTGCCTTTGAATTTCCTAAGGCAACTGTAGAAGCAACAGCACGTGACTGCATGTTTAAATAAAACATACATGCCAAGAGACTTGAACCGGATGGCATATGCAACTTTCTTTTCCCCCTAATACTCTCTTGAGCTTCGTAATCTGCCTTTAAAATGGCACATGCATGTGTATGCGTGCATGCATCTTCTTTCTTCCACTCTCGTCCCTTGAGAGTTGTTCTCCCTATACTTTGCCTCTTGTTTTAAGGATTATTATTGGCAAGAAATCAAGGGTGAGAGAGGGTCATCTTGAGGCTCACTACCAGATTGTCTCTGTCTCATTGACTCAGCCTCCTGCAATTGTTGCTCTGCCTCCACCTGCTATTAACCATGTTGATCAGTCTGCCTGTTCTTTCCCACACATCCAATACTCTCCTTTCACCCGTGATCTGGAAGTTCACCTTCTCTTCCACCACTTTCCTATTACATCACAAGTCCATGAATGGAAAAACACAAACTTCCCAATGAAAATATTATAAGAAGTTAGCTAAGGTTTAAAAAAAAAAAAATTAGCTAAAGTTTAAAAAAAAAAAAAAAAAAACTAGTAAATAAACCCCCATCAAACATCTCAACAAGAGTCTCAGAAATAATTATGTTGTTTTAGTTAAAGTTAAAAAAAAATTGAGATGGACACTCTACAAGGAACAATTTCAGGACATGGAAAATAAGCTTAGCAAATTTCTCGACAATGTAATTGGGATCTTATGGGAAGAGCTGGCTAACAGTATCCTACATTCACAACCATACTAGCTCAATCCATAATGGCATGATGGGATTCATCATAATAACATCCAGAGGGCACTGCAATTTCAGTCCTGTTTCTTGGTTGTAGGCCAGTTTGTCTAAAAGTTTTTCTTCTCTTCTTAGTAGAAGCAAAATCAAAGTTAATGTCCAAACAGTAGTGTTAAGGGTATTTTTACACAATTACAAGTAGAAGAGGCATATATATTTCCAAATCTTTCATCTAAAAAGGACATGTATGTGGGCTTGAGGGTCAGATAGAATGATGATGCTGTTCACAATGATCAAAAGAGGATCAGGACATGCTGGTTTTAACAGAAAACATTAAAAGCTGTCATGCTGAGTTTAAAACAATGGGGTAGGTAACCATGAGGGAAGAGTCAGAACCAGCAGAGATTTTTATTTGGAGGGGTGGAAGTCAGCCTCTGCCGAAACAGGATTTAAATGTACATGTTTTTTTCAAGTACAGTAGCTTGCTAAATTCCATGCATGTAAAGGCACTTCTTGTACACGTGCTGACAAACATTCTATTGCGCTGCTCTGACAACATCAGAGCTGAAGGGTGTTACTTGAATTTTGTCCATTCAAATAAATGGATGAAAAAGAATCTATACCATAGCTCTATTGACATATGAACACTTTTATATATATGGATATCTGAGGGTGTTTCATTTTTTTGTGGAGGGGTTCTACAAAACATGACCTCAATTCCCTTAAACACATAGTCTTAAAACTAGAAACCTTTTGGTTGCCCCCTCCACCATTTGCCTTCCTAAACCTGTCCTAAGCATCTGTATTATGTTATCCAACACACTGGCTGCTAACAATATAATCAATATAAAAGGTTACTTACGGGTCATGGCTTTTTTTCTGTCCTTTAAATACAAAGCTTATTTTTACAGGGATTTGAACTTTTTCACTGAAGAAAATGTCTTTGAACGACTCAGGTGAGAAGAAAAAAAAAAAGTATACTGGCATTATGATTTCTTTGTTTTACGAAAACAGGTAATTTAATAAATATTTTTCTGCGCATCCACATAAAATACATTTTTTCAGTTTTACGACTTGATTCATAGGATTTCATAGGACAGGAACCTGGCATGCCAGGCACTGACATAAATGCCTATTTCATCACTTTTAGAATATAGTATCTGTCTGCCTACACATTGGTATATTTTAGAACATCAACATACAAACTCTACTGTTCTGCTTCAAAGAGTAAAACTTACCTTATTTTAGACACAAGCCTTAGACTACAGCAAAGATTAACAGATTCCTGACAATGATTGAGCTAGAGGACAAGCTAAGTTGATTTGTACCTAAACATTTTCCCCCTTGTAGATATATATTTTTACATAACTCTGCTTTGTGCCTAATAATCTTTCAGCACAAAAGAAATATTACATAGCAATAAAATAAATTTTTTAAAGAAACCCACCAGGTTTGTTTAAAATCCAAATTGTCTTTGTAAATTTTTTTTTAAAAGCATACTTGTTACTTAAAGTATCCCCATTTCACGTAACAATGTGATGCTCAGAGGTCTCAGTGAAAATATTTTAAATACTTTTACTTATGTACTGTAAAAAGTGCCCCCACTTGCTTTTGAATTGGAAGAGGGGAAAAGCTCCTTAAGACAAAGTGATTTTCAGAGTAGTTTCCATTAGTTCACATAATATAACATGACTTGGACACTTTCACAATGAAAAGGAGGAAGCATGGTAACCAATGGCTGGTATTTGTATCAGATATTTGTATAGTGATTTACATCCATAAAAGATTGTATCATAATTTAGAGTAGATGAGGTACATGAAGCAGTTGATGTGCGCTTAGAGCTTTTTGTAATGGACTTTCATATAAAAATAATGCAAATGCACCAAAAAATTATGAATGCATGTGGGATCATTATATATGACACATACTAACCTCTCCATCTGCTCAATTTATTAAAGAGAATCTCAGAACAAACATTTGCTTGCTGACCAATGGCTGAAAATATTTCTGTGTATTTACTTAAATGTCTAAAACCATTGAAAAAATAATTTGCCATTACTTCTGCTTTCCTTAAGCTAAAAAAACCAAACCACATCCATGCTCACCTAACATCCTCTATCTGGTTCAATGGTCTTGACGCATAAGATTTTTTGCTTTTTATATTTTTCATATATTTGTAGCTTTGTAGATTGCTAATGCATGGCTGTAGCTCCTAGTACTTTTCCTATTCTCTTTCCCTCATTTAGGAACAACAACCTTCTAAACACATTCCTAAAATATTGTTTACTCTTATTCCAAGAAGAGAACCAACTACAAGGATGTTCTGTTTTCCAACCACAATCTGGACTAGACATAACAAGAATGGGGTAAAGAAGCCCCATGGCTGCTTCCAGTGGGGCAGGACCCTGTGAATTTTTACCTAACCAACTAACCTTTTAATTGGATAATATGATAGATATACTAATCAACTAACCTTATAAAAATTGTAGAATTACTGTACCACATGAGGTTTTCACCATACTGTGTACATGAAAGCTTTCAAGTAAAGGTTCGCTTATATATTGTCATTCTAACGCTGTTTGGGAAGATCTGTTCTATTTTCCAGGCAACAGTCTAACACAAATTACAAATCCTACTAAGGCTTCACATCCCAAACACAGCATCTCCAAAAGAGATCTTCAAGGCTGACAAACAGATGTATGTTCAGAGTTCCTTCACATCACTGGATGAGAGACCTTTGCAAAGTCTCCAGGAAAGGGAGCAGATTTCAGGGACAATGCTTGCATCAGCTTCAGGAACACAGACACATGAGGAAAACTGGCTTGCAGCTGGCATTGCCAGGTTTTCCAAAACAAACAAGGAACAAAACCAGAGAGGTAGAGGCAATTCTAAACCAGAAATACTATTAAACAGAAAATATTGGGGCCTATGCTTAATTTTTTACAGGATATTGTGTGGCTTAATATTAAATATATTTTTTCTATACGTGGGATTAGTTCTCACCCTTTATAAAGTACTTAATGCATTGAATAAGACAGGAAGATATACTTTTCTCTTGGCAAAGCAAACAGTGCTCTCCAAATTCATGGCTGAAGCCCACGAAAGTGCTTGTGCAGTGTGATTTGCTGCTGACAAGCCCTGATCCCCCGACACTCGTGCGCTACACCAGCACATTACAAGAGAACCCCAATGTGAGTCATCTGTCCCAAAACAAAATTACCTTCAAGTGTGCTCTCAGGCTCACACATTAGAAGCACACACACCCCTTTTTAACGAGAACTGGCACAGAGTAGCTGTGCCATTATCCCAGACTCCAGGGGGCTGAAACAGTAAAACATGCACTGTCATGGGAAAGAGGGGGGTCAGGTATAACCAACTGCCCTACAGGAGTCCCAGTCAGGCCCGTGACTCCATCAAAGTAGGAGCTGTGCAAATGTGGTGCTGCTGCTGCTGTTCAGATACTCAAGCTTCTGTGACCTACAGCCAAATACGTAACAGACAGAAAACCAGTAGTGGCCCAGATGACACACAGGTGGTTCTAAAACAAAATGAGCTTAAATGTTTTCAAGACTTTCTTAAAAAATATTCCTTAGGATGTTCTCCAGTGCTCTCTGGAAGTCTGTACTTGACACCTTCACAATGACTTACCAGAATTTCTTCAAAGCACTTCATTAGCTTTCTACTTCATGGTGAAACATAATTTGGGCCTGAAAACAACTACCCTTCCTTACAAAACCACCCCAGCCCGCTATTTTAGTTCAGAAAAAAAAAATTCCAATGCTTTTGCCAACCAAAAGCCACTGAACATACATCATTGAGCAAACCATTCTGTATTATCCCACTTTCAAAAGGAAAATGGGCAAGTGACATTAAGTACAATCAACAACAGAGGAAAAGTCAGGGTCAGTCCTAGAACACTAACTCCAAAGTCTCTAATTTCCATTCCCATGTTTAGTGCTAACCACATCCATTCAGGAGACCAGTAATGTACCTTTTGGGCAGAGGGGCTGCAACTTCAAGTAGAATCCCAAAGCCTACACCTCCAAAATCTTACCCAAAATCCTGCAGGACATACCAAAATCAGTAAGTCTTCTTCAACAAAAATACCCTTGATCAAGAAAGCATGAAGGTATTGGATCTCTTTAGTCTACAAAGCCGAGGCCTCAGAGAAGCATTCGCTAAGTGATGCAGTATGAAGAACCAGTAATCACTCCTTTGCCTCAGCCAATTTAAAAACAAAATAAACTTTCACCAAATACCAAGGTGAATCAAAAGGCTTGGGTGGAATTTGGTTCTCAGGAAATTTTTGAAAATAAATCAAACACTAGGGATAATCTTAAGTAAAAAGCCTAAAGCAAACTTAATCAGTTCTCCAATGCTTACCCTGCATAGGTTCCAAGGTCACTTCCTGTAATGTTTCATTTCCTGGAAAAGCCCTAATTTGATACCTAAGCATTTTGATAATAAAATTTAGATTTCAACCTAATTCCTTCTGACAAAAAATATTTAGGAAGGGTTGATTTTATTCCAATGAAAATAACTTGGCATAAAAAGATGTCATTCCCTAGTATTAATGTTCATTGCTATGTAAAATGGTAAGGTGACATTAAAAAAAATAAGAAACATTCCTAAATGTTTAGTGCACATTTACTGAACGTTTAATGAGGTATCATTCCACCGCAGTAAAAGAAACACTGCCTAACAAACTTGCTTGTGAACTACAGCTCTCCTTACTTGGACCCCTTTTCCTAGGAGTTAACTGGTCATACTTCATTGTAATTCAGAGGAAATGTAATAACCCAGCTACTGCTAATATTGCCACTCCACTGGTACAAATTGAGCACAAAAAACATTTTGATGTTATTTTTCTCACACCAAGTTAAAATGTGTTAAATGAATATTTTGTAAACCTAAATAGTTTGCGTGAGCTGGACTCGTCTCAATTTACTTGCAGGCTTAACATGCATGACTTAAATCATGGAATAGATTAGGTTGGAAAAGATCATGGAGTCCAACTGCAAATCAGACACTGCCAAGCCCACCACTAAACCATGTTCTCAAGTCTTACAAGTCTTATAACTGCCTCCAAGTGGTGATTCCACCACTTCCCTGGGCAGCCTGCTCCCATGCCTGACCATATTTAATACACAGTCTAAACCTCCCCGGCCGTTTTCTCTTAACCTGTAACTTGCCTCAGCCAGAGGTGCTCAGCCCCACATATTCACATTTGTATCTTACATATCAGCACAACAGAGCAATTCCTTATGACTCACTTCACTTCAGAGTTGCTCTGCAGAAAATTTAAGACATATAAAACAACTTGTAGGAGAGAACAAACCATACCTTCCAGTCTGAATCCCTTGTTTCCAAAAATCTGACAAAAACACAATTTCTGAACATCAATTAACTACTACAGAAACCAAGACACTGGGCAAGTTAGGAGTTCAACACTGCCTCATCTGAGCAAGTGAGAGCTCAACTACTTGGCTACCCTACCTACTGAGAACTACAGAATCAGATCTACAAGTACATGACAGTACTAGTTAGAAGATGCTATGCTACCACTCAGTTTGAGGCAGAGGAACAAGTAAAACACATCTTGTGTCCATTAAGTTCCCTGAATAAATCAAGAAAGCATTTATACAAATCCTGCAACATCTCAGACGACCTGGGTAACAGCTAAGGCCGTTCTCACTTGCCTCAGCAGAGGGAGCCAAATTTGTATCAGATGCAGCAATACTTTAGACAAGTTACTCAGAATCCTAGAAATACAGACCAAAGCACTACCAAGCAAGGACAGTAATCAACTGTCTGCATTATTTCAACTCGAATCTGTGCCACGTTCTAGCTGGTAACTTCTGGGGTAGGAACTGCAAACAGAATTACCCTAAAATAGGAATGACAGGGACCCCCACGATCTTTTTAGCAAACCAGAGTTAAAATACTAATGAACTACACCAACATTTGCTAAGTTCTTGCATCTTCTGATGCTATCCTTTGCAACTCAAAAGAACTGTTCCACAGATACCAAATCATTAATCACACATACACTAGACTGGTTCAAAATTTATTTGTCATTCATTTCTTGCACTTGAAGTACTCTTCGATGACATCTTTGGCCTGAGATTCCTTGCCATAGTCCTGTAACACAAAATAACCCATTATTAACATACAGATCCATCCTAAATTTTACAAACTGTTTTTTTACAAGGACAAATGGGATTCTGACACTTTATCACAAGGAATTTCCAAAGTTCCAGACAAGTAAGCTCAAGCAATCTGCCAGTTTTTCCCTCATTCTTTAGTAAGATTATTCTAATGAAGTACTGTTCTATTTCATTCAAATGTAACACCCATTGAGAGGGATGCACACAAAATCTTTTCTGTTCAAAGAAACTCAAGTAAAGTATGTGAAAAAGTAGCATAATCATGAAAATGCATGCAGAATATGAAGATGTAGCCATCTCTTGGGACCTCAGAGACCACAAAGTCTTCAAGGCTCGTACTGTGGCTTTACTTTGCCAGTGTTATTGTGAAATAAGCTCCACAAAACATTTTAAAGTTAAGCGGACATGCTGAACTGGCATTTTTTTCTGAAGCAAAGCTTCTTATCCTCCAGGTAGGCCTTTTCTTTTAATGATTACTAGCAGGTAGGCATAGATACTTTGAGGACACAACCATTAACTCACAAAATGTGTATGAGCACATAAACATGATAAGGAATATAAAATATGAAAGTAGCTTATGTTCACTGTCAACAATATAAAGCAACTGTTTAAAAAAATAAATTTAGGAACTGTGTTTAACAGTTCCTTATCTAAAGCAACTTTTGGTTTACTATTCATTTTCAGAAGTCAAGAAGCCATAATTAGCAATCTTACTTTGACAACCACACAACTGCAGCCCACCACTTTGCGAGGTTTTCCTTCTCTGTCGATCTTGCAGAGACCCACCCATTCGCCCAGCTTCTTGTTGTCATCAACCTGTGCAGGGCATCACAGCACATTAGAATTTGTCATTTCTGGCATACCAGGGTCCAGCCCAGCAGCTGCTGTACTGTCAGAAGCATTGGGTAACGGATGGCTGCTTTCCTCACAGGCATCAGCAGAGGGAGCCAAAGTATCATCATCGTACAGCCTGAGCCTCCCTGGAGTCACATGGACCCTCCTCCCGCACTCCACTCCCAGCAACAATTCTATTCCTTATACAGGACACCAGAATTCACTTTAACTGTGCAAAATAACCAATCCACACCCCTTGCCATTTACATCCACACGTTTTTACTGTGGCAAAATGGCAATCACACAGAACTAGAACAATCTGCTGCTAAGGGAAATTCTGCCTAGGTAAGCCATACACAGAATTACAGCAGTGTTCTGAAGGTTCAGCTCTCTACATACTGAAACAAGCGTAACTGCTCCAAATTTGTGTTTTAAGCTGCCACTCACCTTTATTAAGTTGATCTGATGTTCTGCACAGAGCGCTTCGACTAATTTTACATATGTGGGTTCATCACAATTTGAAGCCAGAACACAAAGATGGGCTTGGCGTCTGAAACAAAATGAGAACTGATAGATGTTATTTCAGACACTAATTGAAATTTCTTGGTAATTAAAATGGAAAATAACTGAATTCAGCACATGCATTTCTAGAGAACCACTTTCTAAGTTTTAATTTTTGGTTATGAGACACCATAAGCTTTTGAAATACTAAATATACTTTTGATGTGATTTGTAACTTTTTATGTTTGTCATACATACGTAACAGGTTATTCATACATTGTTAGCTTTATCCTCAAGATTCTATTCCCATTTTGAAAGTTTCTAAAAATCCCACTAAATAAATTCTCGGCCATTGGAAAAAGGTCTAATGACTGGATAACCACCAGGTCCCCTACAGAACTGGTGTCTTTACTATAAAGCAACCAAGTTACAAGCTGCTTTTTCTTATTTACCACAGGTTACAGTAATTTAACATTAGAATTGTAACTACCAAAAGCTTTAATTTCCATGTCAAGGTGTTATAAGTTCTTCAGAACAATCTTTTCTACTTACGTTCCAAGAAGCTGTTATGACAGGGCCCCAATTCTAATTAGGATCTTTGTATACTGTGGTACAATGTTAAGATACCAAAGGGATACCTGACAACAGAGAGAGCTGAGTAGGTCTTCTATGCTTAACCTAATGCAAAGTGACCTCTGCAAATGAAGTCAGTTTTCCCTGAAAAGATTTTCTTTATCAGAAGTGTCACCAGAATGCCAGAAACGTTTTCAAGCAAGGACCATCACACACAAATGCGTACAACCTCATACAGAGATCATCCTTTTTACCACACAGCTTATGAAGCTGTAGCTGAACTCAGAAGAACTCACACAAAGTTGTTGTCAGACACCAAAGTTGTATTTCTCTGCCCTTGTTTAGTGCCTTGTCCCAGAGGTTTCTGCATACAGGTTTGTCAGACAGCAGTTATCACTCATAAGACGAGTGTAGGGGTATCCGACTAACTGAAGTCATCACCCAAACACTGCAGCTTTACATTTAAGTAGCTTTTAGGAAAGTATGGATTTGCATATAAACACACAGAGGCGTGTACCTATGCCTATATATATATATACACACACAGATATACTTTGCCCTATAAAAGACCATAACTGATTACCCCATGACTGACACACAAAAAGGTTAATACTGTTTCAATATTGCACCTTGACACTTACTGTTGCAACATACAAAAAAAAAAAAAAAAAGTATAAGAAAGCTATGAATTTAAGGCTTTTTCATAAAAACGAAATCACCTCTTCCAGGTTAAGTCTGAAATACCTATTAACCCAATTCAAATTTTACAAAGTTTTGAGAAGACTTTATCACTTCTTAAAACATAAGGTTCTTGAGCCCCAGATTTTCATAGCTACATACAGCAAGCACCATTCCATTTTCTTCACAAAACCCATACACCCACATGAACACTCGATGGCACTGGGGCCACAAAATAACAGAACCTAATACACCAGATGCTGCTGTTCTTGAATCATCGGGTTTAGCGCCTGTATTTTAAGACGCCACTTTTAGGACCCCAAAACAGAGGCTACAAAAGACAAAAATTACTGGCAGAAAACTAGTCTCGAGTTACTTTTAAACTGAACACCTGGACAAAATGGCCACTGCAGGTGTTTAACATACCTCGTCACAAGGTCTCACCCAGCTTTACTATTCACAGTAGAGAAACTGGGGACACCACACTTACTTGTCCAAGGCTTTGGCTGCTTCACGGATACCGCGAGCAAGGCCATCATGGATAAGTGCGGTCTTCAGCACTTCTTGCAGAGCGGTGTTAACATCCATTACACCTCCAGCAGTAATGCTAAAGAGAAGACACATAAAGTTCTGATCGCGCCAACATCTTACAACTAAAAGCAAAAGCTTCCCGTTCACCTGCAAGCATCCGGCCGTTTAAAAATTACAGAAGAAAAGCAAGTTAATGAACTAAGCCAAAGGAACAACTGACAAAGGATGAACTTGAAAGAAGCTAAGGCATTAAATCCTCCTGGCGAGCCACCGGGCCGTGCTGCCTCCATGCTCCTTTCAGGGACACGCCATGCGCCCAGCGGCCCTGCCAGGCGGACCCCGTGCCCATCTCCCGGCCTGCGGCCTGCAGGAAGCACGCAGCAGCACCGCGCCGGGGCCCGCGCACACGGCACAGCCGGAGCTCCCGAGCCCGACGAGCAACGCAGCGACCCGGCCCCTCCGCCCGCCGCCCCCGACGGCCCCGGCCCTGCTCACCCTTCCTCGGCCATGGCGCTCTCGGTGNATGGCCCGAGGGCCGGGGGGATCCCGCGCGGCCGGGCCCCGGCGCCATCGCGGACACTCACCCGGCACCGCCGCGCGCCGCTGCACAGAGAGGGGGCGTGCTCGCCGCCGCGCGCTCTTATACAGTGACAGGACCCCGGCCCGCGCGCCCGCCCGCGCGCGGCGGGGGGGCCCCC
>VWZT01002549.1:0-23285 GCA_013397055.1 Pachycephala philippinensis | reverse complement strand
GGGAGCGGGAACGGGAGCGCAGGGAGCGGGACAGGTCCCTCGCCGCGCTGTCCCGCTGAGGAGGAGCGCGCACGGCTCGGAGCCGGGCCGGGAGCGGGAACGGGAGCGTAGGGAGCGGGACAGGTCCCTCTCCGCGCTGTGCCGCTGAGGTGGCGCGGGGCCGGGCCGGGAGCGGGAACGGGAGCGCAGGGAGCGGGACAGGTCTCTCTCCGCGCTGTCCCGCCGAGGAGGAGCGCGCACGGCTCGGGGCCGGGCCGGGCCGGGATCGCGGCGGGGCAGTTCTGCCTGCAGCCCCAGCGCCTCCGGGGTGGGCTGAGGGGCGGCTCCGGCACCCGCACCACGGCCGGGTCTGCGCCCTGCACGGGGCAAAGGCAGCACGGCTTCGCTCAGTTCTCGGAGCCGGGAGGGTACAAGTTTTGTGGGGGTTTTAATTTTCCAACCCGATTTGTAAATAGTTCCCCTCTGTCAGCTTATAATGCTTTGTTATTATTTTTATTTTGTATTTTTAGATGATGGCGTGTCAGAGGCAGTTGGTGAGGAATCCAGGCGGCTTACCAGAGACCAGCTTTTTACAATAGTTGCGGCAGCTTCTATAAACTTCAGTGCAACGATATGCTACTCAATCCTGGGACCCTTTTTCCCTTCAGAGGTAAACAAACAACTTAATCAGCTACTCTCTACATCACATTTTTGCATGTTGAAGCTTTTAGAAATATCTTGAACTCCATGGGACATTTATGGCTGGCTGTAATTTCCGAGTTAAGACTTTTCAGTTGTGGGAATTCAGTGATAGTGAGATGCTGGTGTAGACAGAGTGCATAAAATGGTGACCTGGATCTTGTCCACGGACTAATCTCCCTGTGACTGTGGAGGAGACAGCAAACTAATGAGATGAGATAGAAGTCAAAGTGGGTTCTTGGAGAAGTGAAATAATTTTTTGCTCTGCATTGCATAGTAGTTTTGTAGAGCTGAGATGTCCTGACTTGCGTTTCTGTGCCCTAGCCACTCCATGACTTTTTATTTACAGCTACCTCTGTTAACTCCTTCTGGGCCATCATTAACTTCCTGACCTAGGAAGGAGGGGGGAAAAAAAAAAGTCTCTGCTTATGTTGAATGAATACAATGTTTAACTATAGGATGAAAACGATGGTCCTGGTGCCTTTGCTTCAGAAGTCCATTTCTCTCGTGACCAAATTGTTACCAAGTATTTACAAAGAAATATTTTTTTGTCTAAATATTCCTATGTACTGCTTGTGCCCAAGTGAGTGTATTTGGCCAGCAAAATAAGCAAAAAATTGTCTGGTGCTTGTTATGGGGCGGCATGTTACAGTGAAGATAACAGATATCTCCCTTTACTGCCCTCTCACTGTGCAAGGGATCAAAGTTTTGTAGCTAGTGCCCTTGCGCACCAATTGAAGCCACCTTTATATAGTCTGGCCGCCTGATCAGCAAATAACACGTTTCCATTCACTGACAAATGAACACTGCTTTTTCCTTGAGTACATATTGGAAGTGCAACATGTCTTTAAATTGTATTGTTACCTTGTGAGCCTCTACTGCCTTTGAGAAAGGAAATTGTTTTCTAACTGCATTAATAGACAATTAAAAAGATTTAAATGTGCAAGGCATGAATGTTATTCACCTCAAGAATTGGACTGTATCTTTACATGGTTGTGATCTTTTTTGCAGGCAGAAAAGAAAGGTGCCAGTAACACCATTGTTGGCCTGATTTTTGGATGTTTTGCTTTGTTCAATTTCTTGACTTCTTTAATATTGGGAAACTATGTAAGTATAATTGCAGCTGTAACTTTTTTCTGTGATGACACAGGTTGGTACACGAAGACAGTTCTGCAAGGCTGAGAAAAGAGAGGTCTCTTTAGTAGCACTCCTGCAAGTTTGTGTCTGCAGTAAATGGAGTCTGGCCAGTCAGTCTGAATGTGATCTAAGTCTTGTCAGTACTCTTCTGTTGTTCCTGAGGGTAGCATAGAGCGATGGACATGTAACTATTTTGTTTCTCTGGTTAACTGTTCTGTTTGCTTTAGCATAACCTGCTGATCGATTCTGCTTTCTATGACCTCCTTTCTCCTACCCCCCATTTTATTTGTTGCACTTACTTATATATTGTTTGCCTTTGGCAACATTCTTAAGGTGTTTTGTTTTTGTTTTGTTTTTTCTTTAGTTAGCTGCACCTCTTCTTCTTTTCTGGTATGTTGTCTCTTTTTTTTAACATTTCCTCCTGTTATGACTCTCTGCTGCTTAACTCAGTTTCCTGAACTTCAACTTCATTCTATAGTAATGTGAAATAAATGTCTCCGGTTCTTGTAATTTGAGTTGTCCCACAGATTCAGGATTTTTCTCATGTTGGAGAAATCACAAATAAATTACATACATGTTTGTTTGTTTATGTGCTGGAGCACTGCTGTCTATGCATTATTGGCTAGGGCTGCTCAGGATCATTCCCTAAGCTGGGGCTGCTGCAGAGTCAAAATTGTGTCTGTCTTTGGTTGGGCAGCCTCTTCGCTGACCCTATGGTGAGTGCTTTTCTCTGGTGCTGAGGTGGCTCATTAAGTGTCACGCAAGTGCCATTACTAAGTCCAAGTCTTGGTGGCTGTATTGGCATTCAGCTGTGGCACAAGCCTCACCAAATACTTTACGGGGGAGAGAGTGAGTGTGCCACCCTCATTGCAGACAGCTGAAGTGAGCATCAATAGAACTGGAGAGTGCAGCAGTCAGAGATCCTGAGGATTTCAGTGAACCTCAGCAAAATATTTAGTAATAATGGCCGAAAGGCTGGGACTTTGTCCAGGCCTGAACAAAAAAGGAGCCTGAAATACCTATTGTCCTTAGGGGAAGTTGCAGCCTGGAATTAGAAGCTCAGTTGTGCTTTGTTGCAGGATTGAGTTTGCTTTATGGCACGCCTCCCATTGTCCTTTGCTCTGGTGATAGAGTCTGAAATGAAGAAAGGTGAGGTCTTCCCTGGTGATGAATGGGGAGGCCTGAAACTGCCATGCTTCCCATGCCAAAGTTTTGTGCTGCTAAGGGTTGTGATAAATTTGCTTAAAAAACAGCTTGCATTGACGCTCGCTAGCCAGATACATACAGGTATTGCTGGCCTTGCCTCAGTGATGATGCTGGAGGGGAACTTTGGAAACAAACTCTCTGCTTGTTTATAATGAGCAATGCTTCTATAACCTGCTGCTCTGCAGAGGCTGCAGCACGGTGCTGTGAAATAGTTAACCGCAGCACTGTCTTACCTTTCTAAAACTGGGTTAAGTCACTTAACTGTTCAGAGTATTTTTAGGTTCAGTATTGAATGGAGGCACACCAGCAGGAGCAGTGTTTCCAGATCTTTTAGCTACAGGTGCTATAAAGCTCCCATAATTTTTGGATTTCTTAACAGTAACTTACATTGAAAATTTTTGATCTTTCCTTGGAATACTAACATGTAAAAATGGTATTTAATTTACAGCTTTCACAAATTGGAGCAAAATTCATGTTTGTGGCAGGGATGTTTGTTTCAGGATGTGTGACCATTCTGTTTGGGTAAGTAATTTCTGTTGCTCGGTTTTATTGCACTTGTCTTCTGATCATTTTATTCCATATGAAAAGATGGACGCAAAACAAAAGTAGAAACTCTTGGGCATCTTTTATGTGTTGGTTAGGTCATCTAACTTCTTGCATCTTTAATTTTTATCTACCCTTTGTAAAGCAGAATGAACACTTCTCCCTTTCACTAGGTTTCAGAGTCTGTTTACTACTTTGAAAGCAAAGGAGGTAGGTTCTGTGTATTTAAATAACTACTATAGTTCATGGACAGCGAGAAGCCTGTCAAAGTGCAGCAATAAGAGAACTATTTCTGCATAATGTTTTATTATTCTTTTCTTAAAAATATTTGGCTTAAATGGGAAGCTTTTCCTGGCAGGTGAAGAGGCTAGGTCACCCATTTTAGCAAAATAAATGCTTTATGAACAATGAAGGAATCTCTTTATTAGTTAGTTCTAACACATTGCATCAGACTCCTTGCACCCAGGTGCTTGGAAAAGCTATGAAATACAACAAAAGTGGCACTGGAGTTTTTCGTGCTCTTTTCACTGCCAAAGGGACAAAGGAGAAAGCTGCCAGAAATAGTCTGGTAGAGTTTTAATGATTTCACTGATGTGGTTCAAAGATAAGTGGTAGTAGAAAGCATTGAGTGTCTTGTAACTTAGTCCTTTAATGACTAAGAAATAATGCTCTAGGGCCTTTAGTTGATGGCTTCTTCCATCCTGAGAGAAGTCTAATTTACTGTTGGGATTTTTCTTTTCCAGAATGCTGGACAAGGTGCCAAGTGGACCAATGTTCATCGGTTTCTGCTTTTTAGTAAGAGCAATGGATGCAATAAGCTTTGCAGCAGCAATTACAGCATCGTTCTCAATCCTAGCAAAGGCATTTCCCAATAATATAGCTACTGTCCTGGTAAGTTCAAAAAGCAGTGTTACAGCTGGGTACCAGCAATATGACAAATTGCCAGTGGGTAGCCTAAAACCAGGAGGAGAAAATCTGTTGTCTTATATGCAGGCTTATTTGATGTCATCACGTGATGTTTTGTTTGTAATCTAGAATCACAACCCTAGAATGGATTTAGACCTTAGCACAACTCTGGTTAGTCATAAATTAAGCAGCATATATTAGTTGCTTGTGCTTTGAAGACAGCTGACCATTAGTGGCAGTAGTTATCTCTTCAGTGAAAATCAGACAAAATACTGGTAAAATACTAGTACAGGTTTTCATGACTACTTCTACCTGGATAGTAAAGATCCATGTGAATTGATTTTAAAAAATGATAAATTAATTCAAATAGGGTTGATTTAAATGACTGAAAGCTGCGAAACTGGAAACTATTTTGGCTTAATTTTTCTAATCTGTAGATAATAATTATGTATGGAAGATGAGAGCTAGAACTTCTTGAATTCTGGAGGGCAGTATTTCTGATCACCAACAATTCATTTCAACTCGAGATATTACTCTTATTTAGTTGGAGTTTTGTGGTGTTAGGAAGAAAAGTTTTGTGTTTAATAAAATGCCGCTTTCTCTTTTATTTTTCAATAAATTCTGTTTTCAGTTCAAATACAGACTTGCAGAAATAACTGGGTTAAATTTTAATGAGTGAACAAATGTTGAGAACTTACTTGGGAACATTAAATAAAATTTGAAGAGTTGCTGCCTTTATTAATATTGTCATTAATCTGTTTAATTACTTCTACAAATTAATATCTGTAAGAATATGTCCTTCTAACTAGAAAAAACCTACTAAATTGTATCAGCAGTGATTAGCTGGCCTTTTAATTGGAGAGCAGTTTATATATTGTAATCGCGTTTAGGATTTATTCAGTCAATAAGGTTAAGGTTTCCTATATGCAAATTTTAAAATGTAATTTAAATAGGTAAGTAAAGTTATGTAAACTTAAAGGGACTTAGCTACCCATTTTATAATCAGAATTAAAAAGAAAATAAATTCTGGTATGGCAGCACAGTAACCATGACGCGTGGCTGCAAATTGTATGTGGTGGCGAAGGTCATCTCAAGACCACAATCAGAAATGCTACACAGCTGTGGCTTGGCAGCTACCTTTGTTTAAAATCTAGAAAGGGTGCTGTAAAAAGACAGATGACTTCTAAATGTTTTTCTTTTTACCATATTGTGCACTGTAATATCTTTTTCTGCATGAGAATAAAACCTCTTCAGATTTATTCATGTGGATTTAGTGTCCTTAAATGGACATGATGGAGAGTTCTTATTACTGTGAGTTCCAAGGCAGGAAACAAAAGAAAGAGCTGATTGTTTGAGCAAGGTGCATCCTAGGAAAAAAAAAAAAAAATTGGAAAGCCTGGAGGAGTGGATGAGGCATTTTTAGCTTTGCTCTCCGTTGTCCTTCTTGATAGTGCTAGATGCTGAAAAGCACTTTTCCTCTACTTACCATTTTGGTACCAGTTTTCAGCCTTCCTTTTACTTGTTGAGTACCCTAGAGAATGTATGGGGAAGTTATTAAATATAGGCACATCAGCCTTGTTGAAGTGGGAAGTTGAACATCTGTCAGCATGATCCCTCTGTGGGAGGAGGTATGGACTTCACAACATAAGCAACATCGTTTCTCTTACAGTATTATCTTGTCCTCTGATCCATACTACTGCAATGCTTCAGCTTCCCCCCATGCCCTCCCCACTTCATTAACTTAGAAGGGCTAAATGATGTACAGCCCCAAATGATATAAATTATTTGAACCAAAGTCTCTCTCACAAATCAAATATTTTTTATGATTGGCGAGCAACAAAAGTGAAAGGCATTATGTGGATGCAGTGTTATTAATGGCCATTCCACATAATCATAGTTTATCAGAATATCTCAAATCCATCTGAAAATTTTGAAACTTACTAGTCATATGCTGTTACTAGTTGTTTGCTAGGAAAGTAAAAGGTTGCAACCGTAGACTGACCAAGGGTAAAGAACTTGGCTATTGCTGACTCTGCCTGTTTTCAGGACATTTGACCACTCTGACTTGTATCAGTAACATTAAAGATGAGGATGAGTCCCTATAGTATCTTTCTGGGTTCCAGAAATTATCAAAACTTTATCTGTAAGCAGTTATTACTGCCAGCTCTCACTATTTAAGTCAATTAATCGAGTGTTGAGGCAGTTGTTGACAGTGATGACTGTAACGTTGTAACACAAGAGGTAACTGTATTAGTGTCCTTTTACAAATTAGTATCTTATAAAAGATACCAGATTATTAAATTATATCCAAAACAATCTGAGTTATCCCCATTGCAATTTCATTATTTTTTCCTACCCCTAGGGAGTGAATCCAAACAGTTGGTTATGAAGAGAAAGCTTTAGCTTGGCACATGTACTTCATCCCATGAGATAATGACCCATCTGAGTAGGTTTGTTTAGATCCTTTCCCTCAGGCTGGAGTGTAATGGCCAGTGGGAGAGGTGATCCCTTCAGCCTAAGCTGTCCTGTGGATGCTTTCTGCCACTGGAGCATTTGCCTTGCCTCAAGACTGGGATCTGTTAGGTGACAGCAGAGTGGTGAATGCTGCAGTACAGGTGGTTCCCTGCAGCAAAGCAAGAGAGGTCATGGCTGTCACACAGATAACTGTGGAATTCCTTTTGCTGTCCCACCTTCAGAAGGTCACTACTAGCTCTTGTCCTAGTGATGCAGTGCCTTGCTTTTCACTACCCTGGCTATATGGTGCTGCTCGTTAGACACAGGGTTTGCTTTTTATTGTTGCATTGTATTTTCTCAACATACTGACTTCCTTTCTGCTTGCTTTTTCATCCTTTAGGGCAGCCTTGAAATTTTTTCAGGACTTGGACTGGTGCTGGGCCCACCTTTAGGTGGTTTTTTGTATCAATCGTTTGGTTATGAGATCCCTTTCATTGCACTGGGATGCATAGTGTTGGCTTTGGTGCCTGTGAATATATGCATATTGCCAAAATATGGTAAGCCTCCTTCTACCTGCCTCCTTCACTCAATTTCTCATGTATTTAAGTGTCTTTAAAAAAGTGTCAGCTTCTGGAGTCTGATCCAAGTCAGAGGGCAGAACTCCAGTTGAATTAGCTGGTCATCTTGATCAGGCCCATGTTTCAATGCTAACCTAAATTCATGAGGGCAGATGGCCTGGAATGAATGCAACTCCTCATGCCCATTTCATGCAAACACTAGGAACTCTGTATGGAAGTAAACTGAGATATATTTTTGTTTTATTTTGTTTCCTTAGCTTCAGGGCTTGTAAAAGACCAATTGTGTCTGCTTTATATAGGTTTGTCATTGCAGCTAGTCAAAGAAAAGCTTGAGACAGATTTTGCCTAAAACGGGAAAACTCAACATGTTTGAGGACTTAACCGTGGAGGGGAAAACTAATTATAGGGAGAAAAAAAATGTTTATTTGTACTGAACAATGCAGGCTCTGACTAACATGAAACAATGTTAAAGTTAATAAATGAGGGATTTAATGAAGTGCTGGAGTCATATAAATTTATTAAATTTTAGATGGTCCTGCTTGGACAGAAAGCTAGCTTAAAGATAAGTCCTCACACAAGACTGTAATTGCAAGGTTACAGTTCTGTTATTCTTTTCTTAAGAAAAAAAACCAAGTAACTTTAAACTACTTTTTAATTTTTTTTAAATCCTTTAATATGAAAACCATGGAGAATAACTTCAAGTATATTGGCTTTTAGAAGAAACTAAAAATCATTAACCATGTGTTGCTACTGCTGGCTTTCCCCCCTGACCTCCCCAAGCTCTGAAATTGTCAAGATATTGCTGCTAATTTGAAAGTATGTTACATAAATGTTAGCTCTGAGCTGGTGGATGCTAATGCTTGAACTTCTAGTTCTATGTATGCTTTGAGATGACATTCAAGTATTAAAGGAGAAACAGCATCAGGAAGGGGGCCTGACTTAAAATTGCCACATAACCATGACATGTGAAAGAAGTTTCCTTGAATACAAATTGAATGTGTTGGAACTCAATTAGTCACTTGAAAAATCAGACAGATCTCAATTGATAAATAGCAATCTTTTTATATTATTCTCAAAGCGTGTTTCTTTGATTGGATATGAATTGTTCATATATGTGTTCATGTATCAAGTTGAGATATATCCATGAGGATTTCTTTGCATAACTGCTAGCAGAGAAGTAAATACTTTTTTCACATAATTGGAGTAGTACATGCTTTAGTTATTTTCAAGTTGGGGATTTGCAGTGTTGGAATCTAAATTGTATACCTTTCTTCTTCACCTATCAAATTTTGGTTTTTACTATAAAAATAGTATAGCGCATAATAATCTACTATTGACTTTCATCTGTTGTGTAACAGGAGTAAGAGAACTGAAAAAAATGAAATACTATTTCTTTTCTGTAGCAAGAAGAACAATCATGAGCTTATACTGCTGAAAATAATGCAGTTTCCCCCCCTTTTGTATTGAAACAGATTCGACTCCTAGGAAGGAATCCTTTTGGAAGCTCATTCTTCTGCCAAAAGTCTTAATACTCTGTCTCACTATATTTTCTTTAAGTGCGTGCTTGGGTTTCTTGGATCCCACAATGTCTCTATTTATCCTAAAGAAGGTAAGCCCTGCTAACAAGCAGTGAAGTCTTGACTTAATAAATAGTAAGTAACTGGTTATAAATGTAAATATCCTAAACAAAATTGACCTTTATCCAATTAACACTGCTTTAGTTAACTGTTAGTTGTATGAATTCCAAATAACTTGATTACCACAGTACTGACAATTCAATATCCATTGCACCATCTCTTCCTGCTGGGTCTTGATAACTTCAAGAATGAAGAAATGTAAGCCTTTAAAAATTTACTTTCTCCACTTAAACGTCTTTCAGCTGCAAAGTACTGTCTCTGAATAGGGCACAGAAACTGCTTTTGTAAACAAGGGACTTTTTTCTTCCTTCCTGAAATCAAATTCTTGAAAGCTGCCAGTCACTGACAGTGTTACATATCTTGATGTGAACCCTTGCTTTCCACAAAGTGATGCCACAGCTCTGCATTCTCTTACAGCATTGCTAAAATTAAAGTAATTGCAACTGTGTAACCTGCCAGCTGATTTCTTCACTCGCTCCTTAAACAGGAAAATGCCGTTTTATTTATTTTTAAATTTATTTTAATGCTTATTTATTTATTTTCCCAGTAGTGTTTAAGATAATGGATTTGAAGCAAGCAGTTAAAGACTCTGTTCCTATGTGAAATTAAGCAATGGTCTTTGAGGGCTTTATTTATGAATTGTTTTTCCAAGGCACAGTGTTTCACAGGTGGCTGTGCTACTTTTTGTCTGCCTATTCTGTACTTAGGGCACTTGTCCAGGGTGGAGGGGACTTGATGCTAACCTCTTTCATCAGTGGAGATGTGAATGTGCATCTTTGATCTCCCACAAGGGATCTGAAATTATCCCTCTGTAGAATCTGTGTGCTTCTATGGCTCTTCTGCTTTCCCTCTGCTCTGTGCTAGCAGATACTTGCTGTGAAAGGTCTGTAGCCCTCTTGGCAGGCATTCTAACCACTAAATTAGAGTTATTATCATGTACTTGCATATGGCAAGGAAATAGTGAATATTTATGTAGTCTATGCCACATGAAACATCTTGGAATACCTTCTAACTCTTAGTTAAGTCACTCATTTGAGAAACTAATATGTTTTTGATTCATTTCACATTTTGTTTCAATACAAAAATGTGTGTCTGCATTAGGAAAATATGGGCCTCAGGGTGTTTGCAAAAAACCTCTTACTCATTCTCATAAAAATCACCCTTTGGTGAAAGTTGGAGTTGAGTTTTATTGCACTACTTACTTTTAAGGTGTGCTGATTAACAATGGATAAATACAGTACTTGGGCTTTTCTAATGCAAATAAAACTAAAGATTGGAGGGATAAAGACTAAATTTCAGTGTCTGAAGTGTCTGTTTCACGTGTGTCGGATTGTAATGTTAGAATCCAGTGTGCTGGTGTAGGGGACATAGCATAGTGTTTCCTCCTGACATTATTTAGGCTTTATATGAGTACGGTTGTGTCAGGTGTTTCCACCACTTCATGCTTAAAAGTGTTGCTGAAAGCAATGAAACTGAAGCTCTCTGAATGATTTCAAATACTTGAAAAACCTCTCTATGGTATCACTAAAATACTTAAAATCGTGTGTTTCAGTATTTTGACTTAATTGATAATTCTTGGATTGTCCTTCAATGAATGTAGCATATATGGTTTGTCTTGGTTTTTGTTTTGTCTGCCTTTCCATAGTTCAAACTCCCAGCTGGTTATGTGGGCTTGGTGTTCCTTGGTTTGGCACTCTCGTACTCCTTGTCTTCTCCCCTCCTTGGACTTGTAAGCGACAAACTGCCGGTGAGTCCTAACCTGCTGTGTGTGCAGGGTCACTAAAGCACTTCCTGCATTTGCTTAAAGGTGGAGAACATCTCATACTGAAACAATGGATGTAGGCCTCGTCTTGTAAAGGGATCTGCCTTTTAGGACCTTGCACTTGCACCCATTACTGCCACATGGAAGGTGTCTTTTGCAAGGTCTAGAGTAATTTAAGAATGTCCACGTCAGTAAAGGACATCAGACAAGCAGCTGAAGTGTGCTGAGCTTTTCTAGTGGACTACGCACAATCTTTTTGCAGGCAATATGTCCCAGTTGTCCACGCTTTTAACCACATCTAATTTTATTAGCTTTTGAGAAGAGGAGTAAAGGTATTCTGGTTAGCTGTATTGACTTTGTCTCTTAAAAAGTGCAATGTCCAAATTAGATCAGCACACTGGGCAGCTGTCCTTTAGCCTGGTCCTTTAGCTCTTAACAGCACCATAGAAAGAGACTTTGACAGTGGTACACCTCAAACTGCCTGTTTAATAGCCAGCGCTAACTGATCAAGGAAACCTTCACTTTGAATTCTGTGCCTGAAGGACAGTGACAGTCTTCTGACACTTTTTTTCCTGACACAAACTAGTAATGCCCTTTGTACATGAGAATTACGTAGAATCATAGAATGGCCTGGGTTGGAAGGAACTTAAAGATCATCATGAAATGCTACATGGTATTTCTTATATTAAAGAAGAGTAAGACCTAAAATACTTTGCTAACTGAGAAGGACCATTGCTCAGTATCCTGAAATCTCTGTATTAAGCAGCTGCTGCCAGTGATTGCATCTGGGGCGAGGAAATATGAATTTATTGTTTCTTGATGTACATGACAAATTCCCAATTTTAAATTGCATAGCTTTTCCTTTTCTTACACAGTACATCAGGAAGTGGCTGCTAGTATTTGGAGACTTAATGACCGCAGTGTGCCTTTTCATGCTAGGACCAGCTCCTGTACTGCACATTGAAAGGTACTGCCTCTACCTGAGCCTGTCCCCTTATATGATGTTTTCAACCATAGTTGTGTAGGTCTGTAATTAGCAGCTCTGACCATGAAACAGATTTGGGTTTTTAAATTCTACCTTTGACCATGAAACATGGTGGTTTTTTGATGTCTAACATGAGACTGGGAATGTAAAGCAGTGAAAGCTTTATCTGAAAATGGAGATTTTACAGCTTCATAAAATAGATCCTTTTCTTTTGCTTTTTACTGTTACTGTGTTCATGTTAATGTGTATGGTAAGAAGAATGTTACTTTTTATTTTCCTTCTCCTCCAGTTTTGTGGCATTTCCAGTTCAGCAAAACAAAGTTCTCATTTAGTCTTATTTTCCAAATTTTTCTATTTCATAGTGTTTTTAAACTATGGGGTTTATTTGCATGGCAGTGCAGCAGTACTGACTTTGATTCTCTCTGTATATAGCCTGTTGAGAAAAGTGACAGATTATAGCTTTGTTTTCACTAGCAAAGTAAAGACCATGTCTATTGCACCTGAATGCTGTAATGCCATATTTCTCAAGTTAATTCACAGCAAAACACTCTGCTACATTTACAAAACAACTGTACAGTTCTTTTGTCCTAGGTTAGACACTCTGTTAAAGATGATAATAGGCTTATTATTGTGTAGAACTCCTCCTAGGTTGCTAATTTTTAAAGATCATAGATTTGAAACTAGTACAGTGACACATTTGAACTGGGAAGAAAAAGAAATAAGTAAAGTTGTCAAAGTTCTTTAGCTAAGTCTATTTGGTTATAATATATTAGGCTACAAAATTTTAACTTCAAAATCCTTCACTTCTGCAACAAACCAAGTCTGGTGCTCACATACAGGCATTGCTGAGTTAACCTCATCTGTCTACCTCTTCCCTATATGCGCCTCATAAAATGAACTTCATTTGCTAAGAAAATTTATTATTTGAGCACGGGTTTTTCATATTCTTTTAGAAAGTCTTTTTTTTAAAGCATAGAACTGGATTTTTCAAGTCTTAGTATTGGCTTCAAGACACACAGTTTGCTGATCAATCAGAGTGAGCTAATATAACAGTTTTCAGTCAAAATGGAGTCCTTACTTGGAAAGAGTCTTCAGCAGCTAACTTCTTGTAAATGCCTCTCTTTCAGTCAGCTGTGGCTGTTTGTGCTAGTGTTGGTTTTGATTGGCTTTTCCCTTGGCATGTGTGCTATCCCGGTGTTTCCAGAGATCCTGCAATGTGCATAGTAAGTAACTCAGTCCAAACCTTCTTACATGTTACTGACACTAGGAACCTGCAACTGTTTTTCAGGGGTGAATATGAAGTGTGGCTTTTTATCCCTTTTTGAGGCAAAGGCAGATAGTAACACTTAAATGCTTCCACTACTCTATTGTCTTAGTTTTCTCTGACTGAGCACCCCAGTCATTATCCTCCCAGTATAACTTTGTAAATGTGTACCTCAGTAATGATCTAGAAGGGTCTTGATTTACTCTTATTAGTATGTTCCTTTTGGAACAAGGTCTTTGCTTCTAAAAAGCCACCTGTCACCATTTCACACTTGCCATATGAAACATGGGGAATTAGTGCGATGGTGTGATCTTACTTGGGAGAAATCAGAGATGAGGAGTAGCACTGCAATCCTCCAGAGAGGCAGCAAAGAAGAAAGTACTGGATAAACAGACAGTCTACTGTACAGTTTTGCTTGTTAACTATTTATGTGGTGTGCAAATTAAAAGGAGGGGAAAAAGTCTATAGGGAAAGGCTACAGACTGAGACACCGTATGTATTGTACAACTCTAATTGGTCTGTCTTTCTGCAGTGAGAATGGATTTGAAGAAGGTCTGAGTCTGCTGGGACTGGTGTCTGGGCTCTTCAATGCCATGTGGTCCCTTGGGTAGGTGTACCCCTTTTTGTAAGCTATGAGAGTTCAGTTGTTCCACACTATTGCCACATGGAAACCTGGCTGCACTACAACCAGAAGCCTTGCTTTGCAGTCACTGTGTTGACTTTTGACAACGCTCTGAATTTGTCTTCCTTGAAACATATTGTTCTGCATATCAAATAACTGCAGTGATTAAGTGGATGTTTGCTTGCACTTCTGTGTGGTCACTTTTCTTGTCACTAAAATATCTAATGCTCAATATAGAGAGATATGGACTTTATTTTTTTACAAAGCTAAGTCCACCCACATGGAGTGAGCTAGGTGTCTGCTTCTGACTAATTCTATTTTCCTTTTTCCATTTTCCACATTTCCTCCTTTTGTTTGGGGTAGCTTAGGGTAGAATCTTCTCTTCTTTTTCAGCCACAGCAATTATTTAAGGTCTATGTTTGCACAGCTTAGCAGGGTGTGTCTGTGTTTATTACTCCGGGTCATTGTCACAGAAACAAGTGAAAGGTGCTACTGGCTGAGTGACCCTTCAGAGCTGTCACTCAGTGGGAAGTGACAGAGTGCCCCTATTGGCAGCCACTTACGGGATGTTTTTATCTGTCCTTGTAGTCCTCTGTGGCTGCAGATATATTTCAGTGGCACAAATTTGCACCATTTTTTTCCAAGGTCCAGCTGTCTGGCAGTCCTGTTTATTTGGTATAGGGTTCGGTACAGGTGGTATAAAGGTACCAAACCCCACGTTTATGCTGCTATCAAGCCTGGTTTTATAATGTAACTTGCTTCCAGGAAGTCTCTCTAGTTTTACACGGTTTTATCCCTTTCTGTCATGAGAGACCATATCATGTAAGACTTTTCACAAAGAGACAGCAGCTGCATAACCTTTATAACCTGCATTTTTAGACAGGCATAAAGGTGCAGGGCAGTTACACACAGCTCAACCTTGCAGTGACTGTGTCTGTCACAATGTGCCTCCCCACCTGCCTATATTCATCAGTCCTTTGTCTTTAAGTTTGGAAACTTTGTGTTTGGAAGGATGCGACTTTGAATTTCTCTTATGATAGAATTGATCAGTGTAGATGTTTTCTTAGAGCATGGTCCTTAATGGGGTCTCTCTACTGAAAAAGACTACATTCAGCTTTCTGATGTGGATCCTGTTTCCAGATGAGGAGGTAATTAGATTTATTGGGGCCTTGGCAAACAACAAATTCATACTTATTGTGAATTTTAGGAAAGTTGGGTCTGTGGAAGAAAATCTCTTTGTTGTCAAAGATAAGAGTCTATGAAGGAAGGTCACAAAACCCAATAAAACAGTTCTCTGAGAATATGATATGTTATCATTTTTGTTTGGGATGTCAATACCTGATTTTGATTTGATGCAGGGCATTTGTAGGTCCAGTTCTGGGAGGATTTCTAAATGAACAGCTGGGTTTTGAATGGGCCGCAGCCATCCAAGGAGGATGGCCACTGTTAAGTGTAAGTAATTACACATTTTTTTTATATCTATTGCAGTTATGAGCTACTGCATAAGGTTCTTATAATTACAACAATTGTAACTGGCTGTTTCTTCAAAGGGTCTTGCAACTGCAATATTTTACATCATTGAGGCAGCAAGAAAAAGGTATGCTGAGTTATTTATTCTTTATTTTGCTTGCAGTCATATAAAGCAAACCTTTGAAATCTGTGCTTGCATATTTTCCTCACTACCAACCTAATAATGAATGATAAGATGAGCAATAAAAATATTGCTTAAATAATTTGTCTGTATGGTTTCCTAAATCCCTACTGACCTAAACAGACAACTAAACCAGACAACGCCTATTCCATACCAGCAGCAGGACCATGGCATTAATGAGCAAACCCTACTTGTGGTTCCTCCAGGAGGGTGTCTGTGAGCTGGAATTGGTTGGATGGTCACGTGCCGAGAGCAGTGGTCAATGGTTCAATGTCCAGATGCAGGCCAGTGATGAGTGGTGTCCCTCAGGGGTCTGCCTTGGGACCAGTACTGTTTAGTATCCTCACCAACAACTAAAAGAAGGTAGATTCAGACTAGATATGAGGAAAAAATTTTTTACAATGAGGGTAGTAAAACACTGGACCAGGTTGCCTAGAGAGGTAGTGGATGCCTCATCCCTGGAAACATTCAGGTTGTCCAGGTTGGACATGGCTCTGAGCAACTTGGTCTAGTTCAAGACGTTCCTACTCATGGCAGGGTAGCTGGACTAGCTGACCTTTAAAGGTCCCTTTCAGTCCGAATCATTGTATGATCATGGCAATGAACTGTACATGGTTCTGTGCAGTAGTAGGGAACCAAATGCAGTGATCCATGTAGCTCTTTGCATGTAATGTGCTTTTTTGCTTGTAATGTAGGTATCACATAGAAGTAGCTAAAGAATATAAAATCCGTATTATCTCTCCTATTCTTTTTCTTATGCAAACAGTTCCAGTTCCAGCCTGCAAAATCCTCCTGATTTTGATGACGAAGAAAGGACTCGTCTAATGGGCAATGAAACGTAGTCAGACAGACTTTCAATTCTCTGTTTGCTATTGTAGTTTAACCTAGTATTGAGGTGACTGGACTTAACAGTGCTTCATTATTCTGGAGCTGGGACATGATCCCTTAGTGAACAATCACTTGTGGTTTAATTGTAGAGGCATTACTGTTTTGAAACACTAAACAATGACTACCTTTCTTTTAGAAGTTCTCCTAAGTGATGAGTAACCCTCAGCTGTCAGCCTGTTTAATTGTGTTCCATGTACAGTGCACCACTGTATGTGAAAAGATGTGTTTTCAAATGTCTGGTTTCTATACTTATGTGTGCTGTGCATTATTCTTGGGAAAAACTACTATTTTGCTGCCATGATTTTCTGTACTTTTTTAAAGGAAGTTCATTATCTTGTAAAAACAGAATTCAAAATTATAAAGGACTAAGCACAATATTGTTTTCAATAAAGCAACTTTTTTCTTAAGTTTTGTGAATTTTCTTAGACAACAAGAGTCTAAAATACTTGTCTACCAGCATTTGTGTCATCTTGAGAGTACCTGAAAATGAGAGGCAAAGTAATGAAGAGAAAAGTTGCCACGTCTACACAGAAAAAACTGATCTTCAGTTCTGGAGGAGACTTGGCATCTCGTGTATACGTTGGTATACATACACACACAGATAAATGTATGTTTGTATTATATATGAAGACTCAGCTTGGTGGTTGTGAGATTTATTTTGCTAATAAATTCTAGCCGGAATGTTTGTACTAATTGCTTCTGCAACAGCAAATCTATCAAGAGTCTAAGGCTACTATGGGAAAAAAAAACCCATCTTCTCACCTCTTCCAGATGGTCAGCTAAAGATACTCAAGGGGAACTGAGACAAGGACGCTCCTGACAAACTCACACTAGACTTCTTGACCTTGGTTGTGGCAAAAGTCTTTTAATTTGTCCTTGAGCCCCTAACTGGCTTCTAGAAGAGGTTCTCTGTGGTGCCCTTTCTCCCATAAATTAAAAAAAGTGGTCTGTCCTAGCAATTTCCAATCAGTTTCTTTTGTGAATAGTTCCTGGATTTTACATAAGAAACACTTCTTTCTCTGACAGAGCTCTTTTGGACTAGCAAGAACAACTGCTCTTGTAGCCAGCTGAGCTGTGAAACTTCAGGGTACCAAAGGGCAGGCTTCCCCATGGAACATCTTGTTAATAGCTTCCTTTCCTTTTTGTATCAGGTGTTAGACTTTACTGAAACCAGGAATGTATACCTCAACTTATTAGGAAATGCTGACCATGCCAGTGCTGATGATGAGTCAGGTGAGAAGGAGCTGAGAGGACTAGAGTTGGATGCAAGATACAGATCTGTAGACATGAAACTTAATTAGCTTGTTTTGTGCAATGACTTGTTCACTTAGCTGATATGTGCTGTTAGGACTTCAGAGGGGCCAGGATGACCAGAAGGGGCACAAATGTCACTGGAATTAATGAGCTGCCCTGCAATGTGTGAACTTCACCAGACCGCCAGTAGAAACCAGACAGGCTTAACCAACCCCTCTAACTAACAGAGCAATGGGGGCTTCTGTGGGAAGCTAAGCCACCCCCTGGTTAGTGCTGTGCTTCTCTCATGTAGTGGCAGGTCTAAATACCCACATGCCACTACTGACACAGCTGTAGAAGCTATGATGAGCAGAGATACCAGATATGATGTGCCAGGTATAGCCAGACGACAATTGGCTGAACCAGGGCAGCCCTGAGCAGGAGCCTGTGTGGCAGCACTGAGCTTGGGATCAGCTGCCTGCCTGCCTCCCACAGCCATGCTGTTTGGGCAGTGCTGGTCTCTGCTGAGATTTCCCAAACTTGTTTTCCTGCTGGGACCCAGTCTTGCCTTGAGCTGTGTCACTACAGCAATGCCATGCCTGGCTGATTCACAGGTCTGGCAGATGATGCTTATCTTTGGCTGCAGCACAGCGGTGACCTCCCTGCCACAGTGTAAGGCAGCATTGCTCAATGCTGGCAGCTCTCTTGCCTTTGATATTGTGAGACTTTCCAGGCAGAGTGATTGCATCTCCAGGTGTCAGCTTTCAGCCACCCTGGGGAATTCCCAGGTTTTGTGCAAGACTTCCTCTTTTTAAAGCCCCCTGCCTTTGCCTGCCTGGGGCCTCATCTTGGGTGACTTCCAGACTCCAGACATGGGGCTTCCTAAAACTTGTGCCTCTGCTGTGCTTTTGGTGCTGTTTGCTCTGGGGGCCTGTGCCCTGGACACCTATGTTGCAGCTGTCTATGAGCACAACGTGGTCTTGTCAGAGGACACTGAAGTGCCAGTTTCTCCTGAGGAGGCCTTGATGCTGATGGAGAAAAATATTGCAATTTTAGAAGCAGCCATCAAGGAAGCAGCCAGACAGGTATTATGAACTCATTAGAGATATTCATTTGAGCAAACACTGACCGTTTTTTATTGTCTTAATGGTGTTTGTATGTTGGTACCAGGGTGCCAATATCATTGTGACTCCTGAAGATGGCATTTACGGATGGGTCTTCACAAGGGAAACAATATACCCTTATCTTGAGGATATCCCAGACCCACAGGTGGACTGGATTCCGTGTGCTCATCCTGGAAGGTATCATCCCTGTTATATGGGGGAGCAGTCTGAAGGGAAAGACAGCTAGGAGTGGTTGTTGATAGTTTTAAATGTCTTGGAACACATTCTGTGAAATGAAGCCAAGTTGGGACATCATGTAATTCCCATAAATAGCTTCAGACAACTTTCTTCATAATTTTTCTCTGCCATTTTTTTCTCACTGTAATTCTTTCTATTTTAGTTAGTATACCAGGAAGGCTGAGATTTATTTAAAAGAAAAACAAATACACAGAAGCTACATTTTAGTAAGGTATGTTATGCACAGTGTAGAAAATGTTTAAAATACAGGAATATTAGGAATATTTGTGAATAAAATAACAACTACTACTGAAAGAGTGTACTGCTCAATTTAAAACTTGCATTTGTGAATTGTGGTATGGTAGCCTTTTTATTCTGTTATTTTCCTTAATAAATTGCACCATTTATTGAAGCTGCAGTAGACAGGTAACAAAACACACCACAGAAGAAACAAATCCTAAGCTACCTCAGCACATCAGCCACATGGAGAGCTGGAGCAGAACGGCTGAGATTAGCCCATGTGTGGGTGTAACTTCAGCGCTGTGCCACACGCTGGCAGCAGAACGGAGACTTGAAGGTGTGAAGATTTGCTTCCACTTCAAGGAAGCCCCTGCGTTCCTCAGTTAATGGGATGTGATGGGAGCATTTCAGCTGCTAAATTCTGAAGCACAAATCTGCTCTCTTCTCTCAAGTAACAGGAAACAACAGTCTCCTTTTAGATATGGCTAACTTAGATCTATCGGTCTGGTGATCTGTAGTCTTAACATTGGAATTTTTTCAGATTGAATGGTTTTGATGTTTTACTTCTTTCTTTTTTCCCTGCTGATTAGGTTTGCTCCCTCACCCGTGCTTGAAAGACTGAGCTGTCTGGCAAGGAATAACTCCATCTACGTGGTTGCAAATATGGGAGACAAGAAACCATGTAATTCCAGTGATCCGAGGTGCCCAAGTGATGGCCGCTATCAGTACAATACAAACGTAGTCTTTGACTCAGAAGGGAAACTGGTGGCTCGTTACCACAAGGTGAGAGAATTTTACAATGTTCAGTAAGTGCATAATTCTCAGGAGATTAAAGATGTGAAACAGAAGCTGCTTCCTGGGCTTAAATGTATTTCTACACAGAGTCATAATAGACCAAGTGTCAGAGGGCAGGTGGAAGCCACTGCCACTATTCTGAATTTGAAAGCAAGTAATTAAATGAGAAGTAAAGCTCAATAAGCCCTCTTTTTTTACTGCACCTCAAAAGGAAGTGACACATAAGATATTTAAACATTAATATCCTAAATAAACTCTTCCGAACTAAATACAAATCCTCTTTACTGGTATAAATCAGAAGCACCAGATATTTGTGGTTGACTTCCCTTGCAGTGGTAAGAGTTGTCCTGTTTGAAATTAACATATTGAACATTCCCAAAACATATTCTCCATTATTTCTATTTATGTGATTGATTCAATATTCATTTAACTTGAATGGTTTGATTTATTTTCTAATATTTCTTTTTATTTTCTCGATTCTTTTTTTCTTTTTCATGAGCAGTACAACCTTTTTGTGACAGAGAAACAGTTTAATTACCCCAAGGATCCAGGATTTGTGACTTTTAACACATCCTTTGGCTACTTTGGCATTTTCACTTGTGCAGACATACTCTACCATGACCCAGCTGTGGTCTTGGCAAACAGATTTCAGGTTGACACCATTCTGTTCCCAACTGCTTGGGTGAACACCCTTCCACTGTTGTCAGCGGTCCAGTTTCACTCAGCATGGGCCATGGGAATGGGCGTCAACTTCCTTTCAGCAAATACGCACAGCTCCACTTTAAATATGACAGGTAACATGGCAGTGCTCTAATTGGTCCTCGTTCTAATGGGCAACATTTGTATCTGTGTCGTGCAGCTGACCTGAGCAGAAATTCCCATCAGCTTAAAGCATGCATACTCATGTCAGCAAGATTAGGACAAGAGAACTTGTAAAGTTCTTGATATAAAAAATAATAAAATTGTGCTGTGTTAGAACTTGGAAATGCTTAAGTTGACTACAGCATCTCTAGTCTTTCTTAAATAATCAGTCCTGGGGGTTTATGAGTGTTACCCTTCATCTTCTGAGCCTGATGTTTATTGATGTTTTGGCTATGTGAAGACCCAAACTTCGTTTTCTCCACTAGATGGAACCATAACTCTGAGAAATGTTCTTGTGAGTTCTGCAAATAGTAGTACTGGGCTGGAGACCTTCCTTGTGTGTCACATTTTCTTTGCAGGCTTAGTTTTCACTGTATATTTTTTCTGAGCAGATGCTAGAAGTCGAGCACAAATTTTGTGTGCATGTGTTTGCAGAATTGAGATAAACTTACTGCTAAAATGTAGCTCTTAAACTTCGCCATCCACATAAAAGGAGATGTGAGCCATTCCTTTAGTTCTCACTTGTTGATGACCCTATGTCATACAACTCATATTCTTTATGAATAAGTTTTACTCTAGGCTTTAAAGATTTCTCTATGTAAAGCACTTACATAAAGACGTGAATTTTGGTAGTATCTTTTCCTTACAGAAATTTTTGATTTGACAGTGTTACCACCCATTTTATCAGAATTACTGATTTCTATGGCAGTTAAACTCAAAGAAGAATTCAAAACTTCAGCCACTTAAATCATATATAATCAGGACACTAATCTTGTCACTTACAATACATGAAACATCAGAATCTACTTTCCACTGATGGCAAAAAAACGTTAGGTTAAGATTGTAGTCTGTGAAGGCTCAATTTAGTTTCAAAACAGTTTGGTAAATGTTAGAATTAAATTTTGCAAATAAATAATTAATGACTAATGCTTACCTGTCCCATATATTTACTTTCAGATTAGAAACTTTCTGGTGTTATGTGTTTGCAGGGAGTGGTATTTACGCCCCAGACGGTCCAAGAGCATATTACTACAATACTGAAATGGATAATGGTCACCTTTTGGTGACAGAACTGAGTTCATGTCCACGTCTCTCTCCTGACTATCCTGCTGCTGTTAACTGGACATTGTATGCCAGCCAGATCAAACAGCTTCCATCAAACAAACACTCTTTCAGTGGGGTCCTTTACCATGATCTCTTCTCCTTCACGGAACTCACTGAATCTGAGGGAAATCGTGCCATTTGCCAGCAGGACCTCTGTTGCCATCTGAGTTACAAGATGGTGGAGAAGCAGCAAGATGAAATTTATGTCCTGGGTGCCTTTGATGGGCTACATGTTGTTGAAGGAGAGTATTATTTGCAGGTAAGAGATTTTTGTTCTTACTTGAAGAGTGGGAAGGCTGCAATACTGTCTTTGCAGTCTGTTTCCATTTGTTTTGTTTTTTATTGGGGGCATTTAGGACAAGGCATTTTTTAGGCCTCCCCAAAAAAATATTTGTTTTCTTCATGATGCATTTTGACTTCATTAGGAATGTTAGTCTGCTTTTCTGTGTTATAAATGATGGAAGTGTAGACCCCGAGTTGAGCCTGTGCTGTTACACTCTTGAAGGTGAGGTCACCCAGTTTTGGCCCGAACAGGACAAGATAGGTATGTATGCTTCTCTGTGCTGACTGTAATTTCTGCAACAAACCTTACAGAAGTTAGTTGCTCTTCAGGTTTTCCAAGCTGTAGGTTTGGCAGGATTTATTGCTGAGGGGAGACCTTATTGCTCCCTGCAACTACCTGAAAGGAGGTTGTGGTGAGGTGGAGGTCAGATCGGTCTCTTCTCCCAAGTGAAAGGACAAGAGCAAGTGGCCTCAGGTTGTGCCAGGGGAGGTTTAGATTGATTACTAGGAAAAATATCTTCACTGAAAGGATTGTCAAGCATTGGAATAGGCTGCCCAGGGAAGTGGTTCAGTTACCATTCCTGAAGGTATTTAAAGAACGTGTAGATGTGGTGCTTAGGGACATGGTTTAGTGGTTGGTTTGGCCGTGCTGGGTAATGGTTGGACTTGATGATCTTAAAGGTGTTTTCTAACCTAAATGATTTTGTGATTCTAAGGAGGTTTCTGTATATGTATACAAAAAGGAGAGAAGAACATATGGCTCTCCCTGTCTTCATAGCGATGCTCTTGTAACAAGAAAGCTATTTTCTGCTCAGTGGTTTGTACCATTGTGCTGATGTGATTATCGACCATGTGTTTATCTAATAAAATTAACAAAATAATTATGGATACACCATTTGTATTCACTTGGCTTGTCAGTGTATTGATTCTTCAAAATTATGCTGTTAGGCTTTTCTTTTCGTGTGATATAAGTCTTCTCTATACACATAGAAATATGTAGAGAACTATATAGGGTGTATAATAAATAAATGCATAGACGTATGGGAGCATTTTTTCGTCATTACAGATTTTCTTGCTATCAAATCCAGCTCTTGGTTGCTGAAAGCTTAGTGGTGTTTT
>VWZT01002545.1:59997-71651 GCA_013397055.1 Pachycephala philippinensis | reverse complement strand
CATCCCTCCATCCATCCATCCTCAGATCACAGGGAGATCCCAGAGCTCCCTGAGCCTGGGGAGAGCCAGCTCCTGCCTGGGTGTGACCCTGATAAAATCACAGACAGCCAGGGTTAGATCTGTGCCTTCTCCCTGTGCCCTGCTCGAGATGTGCCTGAGTATCCGAGTGAGCTTCCTTGGGCAAGGAAAGCTGGAGGGAGCCTTTACCACCTCCTGCAAGGCTGTGTCTCTTCACCAGAGCTCCCTGCAGTCTCTTCCATGGGAAATCCATCCCAGAAGGCAGTGAGAGCCTGCCTGAGCCTGGGAGGTGCTGCAACCTAGAGGAGAAATGCCTTCATTCTGCAGCAGGGCCCTGCCTCTTCCTCGCCATCAGGCGGCAATGCAGGCTCTGGTGCCTGGCCGGGCTGGGATGTGCGGATGAAGGGGAGCATTTTTCATTGATGAGAAATATCTCGGCTGCTGCTCCCTGCATCTCACCTTTTGTGGACCTGCCCCGTGGCCAAGGCAGCTGAAAAGCTGAATTTTTAATCAAAGCAACGAACGTGTTTCTAGGTAAGGAAGGATTGTGTAGAGAGGGAGCTTTCCCTGCCTCCTCACCTCCTTCCTTCCCTCAGAACACCTGAGGTACCTTTGCTCTGACTTTGCAAGCACAACACTGTCCTGTGGGCTCGGAGGGAAGCCTGTGGGATGTTCTGCTCACCGGGATTCAGGGGGGAAAAGCTGAGGCTGGGCCTGAGCCGTGTGCTGGAGGCAGAGGCAGGCAAAGCTGCAGTGCAGGTGGCTCACGTGTCGGACTGCACATCCACAGCCAGGGATGCTGGCTCATTAGTCGAGGAAACACCTCTCTCCTGGCTGCTTCCCTCCCCCTCTTCCAAGAGGGAAAGCAGCCCCCATCCTTTTTCCCCATTCCTGGTGTGTGTGAGTATTCTTTTTTAAGTGGCAAGCTGAATATTTTAAACAAACACTGCTTAAAATCTATAATTTATGGGCAAGGCTTCAGAAGAGGAGATCAGTCGTCTCTTGGTGCTGAGGGTGTCTCTCCATCTGCAGCAGCCCCCACTGCTCTGTTCCCAGTCAACTGGTGCAGCATAAGGGATTAGGCTCGGGCATGGCAGCACTGAGCAGCACCCAGAAAACTCCCAGCTCTGGATGAAGGAAAACCTGAAAACAGAAAAATTCCTGTCTTCTCTTGCAGGCAGGAACAGCTCCAAGCCCTCCACCAGCAGCAGAGCCCTCCTGGAAGCAGCTGGCTGGGCCCCCCATTGGCCCAGAGCGGGGGTACTTGGCACAGCTCTTGGAATGGGGCTTGGGAATCTGCAGCCCCCTTCAGCTCCCACCTCTTCCTGTACTTAAAACCTGAGGGAGCCAGGGCACAGGTGAGGAGTGTGAGCTGGCAGGGGCTGAACTCCCAAAGCTGGCAGGTCAGACATGATGAGAAGCTGAATCAGGGTCTGAACTTGAGCTTCCAGGCAGTTCTGGGCAGTGGGAGACCCCGGGTCACTGGGAGAAGTCACCCTGCCTCTGCTGTCCTTCTCCTCTCTGTGCCCCTGCGTGTTCCCCAGGCTGAGCTGCATGTGGGAGGATTCCAGGCTTGTTCCTTAATGGGAATGGAGAGACTTTTGCTTCGATTAATTAATTTGCTGCTCTTCCCCATTTTCAGGACCATCTTTTATTCATGGCCGAGCAGCTCAGACACCGCTGCTTGCTGCCTGTTCAGGATGCTGGCATTAATATTTCATCCCAGAGCCTGCTCGTGCTGAACAGAGCTCGTGTCCCACGTTCCTGCCTCTTCCCGCTGATCTCCTGCCCTGGCCCAGCTCACATTCCCCCCTTCCAGCCCCAGGCTGGGTCTCCCAGTCTCTTCACCACCCTCTGCCCGGATCACATTCCCTGGGAATTAAATGTGGCACGCTTGGAGCTGGGGCTGGAGCTCACTGCCTTTGTGTCCTGTGGCTCTGGGCAATCAGCCCTGCACAGAGGGTGCCGTGCTCACTGTGGGAATAATGGGTTCTGGGAGAAACTTGTTGTGATATTGACTCTCACCCTGCTGTCCCCTCCCAGGGAAGCAGGATATGTATTTCAGTGGCCAGAGGAGCAGTGTGGTGCTGTGGCTGCAACCCGGGAGGAAAGAAGGCTGCTGAAGGAGAAAATCCTGGCCGTATCTTCCAGGGGAGCAGCAGAAACGAGGAAATGACACTCTCCTGCTTCTTCACCTCTCTCCTGGCTCCTGTGCATGCACCCCCCAGCATTCCAAGGCCAGGAGCAGCCTTTGCCTGCAGCTCTGCAGCCCCAGCAAGGCACCGTGCCTGAACGAGGGCAGGCCACAGTGCAGCTGTTTGGAGTGGCACTTCATTTACTGAATGGCAGCTCCATAATCCTCTTCAAATAAAAAGACTGTGGAGTCTCTGTACTGGGAGCTGATGGAAGGCTTTGCTCTCAGGCAGGTGGCACAGAGGGAGTATCTTCTTGCTGCATGCAGGAGTTCCTGGGTTTTGCCTGGGCTTTGTTATTTGATTATTTGTTCTCTTATTTGTCACTGGGGCTAGTGGATGTGATTCGCTCTCCCTGATTGAAGCACTTGTTCTGGCAGGGAAACGTTTCCCAGGTCTTGTGGGATGGGAGGAGAGGCCTTGCAAGGCACAATCTGTGCTCTTCCCTCTTCATCCCAGAGATGCCGGAGCCAATTCCTGGTACATCCTCCATTTCTTCAGGAACAAAACAGCACAGCAGCTCACGGACTGCCTGGCCCCAGCCCTCTGGCTCAGAGGCTGCAGAGCCCCCAAAACAAAGCATCACCTTAAAAGACGTCTCCAGATTGGGGTGGGAAAATGTGCAGCTGGGAAAAGTGTGGAATTGTGTTGGAGAACACGTGCACGTGCCTGTGCAGTCAGACATGTGTAGTGGGGACACGTTCAATTAAGGGAATGTGACTGCAGGTTCCAGGATGTGGAGGCTGCAAGTGGCAGAATCTCCACAGCCTCATTAAGCTCTTATGTCCAAATGAAATGTCAGATTTGCATATTGGTTCTGTGTTTTTGGGCCCGTTATGCAGCAGCCAGGAGGAAGCTGATCATGGGTGGGGGTGCTGTGGGTACCCAGATTGCAGCCTCCATCCCGAGAGCCCTGCAAAGCCAAGCACGTGAAATTTTAGGGAGGACTAGGGATTAAACTTGGTTTTACAAGAGTCAGGGCTCCGTGCCTTGATTCCTGCAGGTGGAACAGAGAGCTGCACGTGGTGGGCAGTGTCGTGTTGTCCAGGTTCCCAAAGCAGCTTCTGTGGGGTTTTCACCATTCCCTTTCTTTCAGGAGACAGAGGAAGGGCACAGCACTGCCTGGACTCTGGTTGTAGAGCTTCACCTCTGGGAAGCCCTTTACAATTTTCCCCAGGCTGGATTCCAGTCAGATCATGTTCTAATCCAGGTTTAATTACCTGTGAAGACAGACAAGCCTCTTCCTTGCCCCTTGGGAAGCCCAACCAGCAGGGCAGCATCAGGAGCTGGGACAAAGCCAAACTGCAGCCCAGGTTGGTGAGCCCCTGACGTGCACAGCAATTTCCATTGTGGCTGGAGACCAATAAATGTGTTCAGAGACTGAACTAAGCAGCACTGGGTATCAGTGATCCAGCACCTGAGAGAGACACATCCCTCTCCATGGGCAGTGGGAGGTTTACCTGGCTTTGTAGTGGAATGCTGAGACTCCTGCCAGTGGTTTGGCTGCAGAGCCATGGGTGGCAGCAGCAGGAATGTGCTTCCCAACACTGTGCTGGAAGAGCTAAAAGTAGGAAAAGATTCCTGGTCACCTGGGTGCACTGCTGTGTGCTGCCCCAGTGTCCCTGCTGGGACCTGAGGGAGCCATGCAGCCCATCTGCTGCAGTCCCTGCAAAGAGATGGGAAGCGAGGAGGAGGAATGAGGTCTCTGCTGCTCTGGGAAGCCTGTGCCTGCTGCCCTGCACAGCTGTGAAGCGTGTCACATCCCTGATGGGCCAGATGCTGAAAGATGCTGAACATCCTTAGAAGGTCAAACTCAAAAGGCAGAAAAGCCTGCTGGCTGATTCTGAGACACAGCAGTGACAGGGCCTGCACGACAGGAGACACCCGGGAGGCAGAGCAGCTCTGAGTCAGCCGTCTCCAGAGAAAGATTTGTCAATGGCTGGGCCAGTTTTCACCAGCTCCACAGCTGGTGGCAGTTTCTGCACTTCATTCTGCAGACATCTTGTGTGGCTGACATGCTGCTCCCTGGAGGGGAGCCAGGGGATGAGACCCCTCCTTTCTCACTGGGGGTCGGTGCCTGTGGGCTTTATCCAAGCACTCTTTGCACTGCAGCACCATTTCCCCAGGAGGAAAAGGGGCCCAGCATCAGGGAAGAGCCTGGCTGGGGAACTGGAGGGTCTGAAGCATCGTCTGTGGCCACCTTCCCAAGTGCTGCCTGCCTCAGAGTCCTGGCTCTGAGAGCAGCTCTCCACCTTAGGGCAGGCTCTGGGCAGGTGAGGACAGAGCAATTCCAGGGGAGTTGCTCCAGATTTACATGATTGTAAAGAGAAAGGATGCAGCCTTGATTAAACTTCTTCTGAGTCCTAGGAGAGGCTGGAATAAAACTCCGAGGTCTGCCACAAGCTGCCTGTGTGTCAGTTGTGTAATTCCTCCTGGTCCCAATTCCCCTATCCATAAAGGCTGCAGTACCTCCTGCCTTGGTTATGAGGGATGCAAACCTTGCAGGGCTGTGACTGCTCCTGCCAACCACCACAGCATCCAGGAGAGCTCCATGTGCTGCTCTGCCCACTGCTCCATCCCTGATCCTGGGCTGGCAGAGCTGCCCATGGAGCAAATCTCGCATTTCCCTTCCAGGTCCCCAGCTGTGAGACAGCATCCAGCTCCCTCAGCCCCCAGTGGTGGCAATCCCAAAACCCTCTGTGCTCTCCAGGCATCCCTTGGTGCATTCTCTTCCAATAACAGCATCCAGCTCCCTCAGTGGTGGCAATCCCAAAACCCTCTGTGCTCTCCAGGCACCCCTTGGTGCATTCTCTTCCAACAACAGAGGCCGACGTGCTTGCTGTGGGGTGGATGAGAGCATCCTTGGAAGGAGCAAGCCTGAGGCTCCTGCAGGCAGGAGAGCAAGCCATGAAGGACAGCTGAGGACATGGGGCTCCAAACAGGAGCTGTGCCCAGTTTTAACGTGCCTGGCCTTTTGTGGTTGCCTCTATTCATGCCGGGAAGGAAACTGCTGTCTCTGTATCCATCTTTCTGTCAGAAAATCCTTAAGCTCTGAACAGATTTACTCTCCAATCTGCAGGCTGGTTAGCACCAGGCCTGTCTAGTGGGAGGAGGTGAATGGCTCTGGAGGGCTTTATTGGCAGGACAGTGCTCTGGAGAGGAGGCTGGCTCGCTTGTTATCGATGGGATCCTTCACTGGCGGAGACAGCCTTGGGGATAAGGAGCTGAGCAGTGGTGGATAGTCCAAGATCCCAAAGTTGGCTACAGGCTTGACCCATGGGCAAATCCCTGGTATCCACTTTATTTCTGTAAGAGCTGCCTGTCTGTAGCACACAGCGAAGTTGCTCTCTCCATGGATGGCGATGCAGGAGTCTCCTCTTCCCTTGTGTTTCAGACCCCGAGCTATCTGGCTGCCTATAAACAAGCAGCCAGGTAGGTTGTGAAAAGGACACCAGCACAGAGGGCTTGCTCAGCCTGTGCTTTCTGTCACTGCAGTGATGGTGCAGACAATTCCTCAGCTCCCCGTGGCTGGATTCCCCGGGGGCTCTCGTTAATGCTGCTTTCCCAGCTCTTCCACAGAGCTGTCTCTGCCTGCCACACTCGTATAATCAGGAGCTGTAAAACCCCTGACAAGTCCAGAGACCAGAATGGAGATTACATGCAACATTAAAATTAAAAATGGGCCAGACTCACCAAGTTGTCTTCATTAGGCGGCTGTGTTTTATTTGTGGCTTTTACTGCCAAATAAATAACCTTTCAGGTGAGTTAGTTAAGCTGCCCTCAGGAGCAAGGCAAGATGGGTGAGGAGAGGCAGTTCAGCACAGCCTCTGGGATTCCTGCCACAAATCAGCCAGTCTGGGAACGGCAGAACTGGTGTCAAACCAGGGTGAAAACCTTAAAATCCCACCACCACTCGATGCAAAACGACACAGAACAGTCCCCTCCCCTGAGCCAATGCAGAGCTGGCTTCAGCGCCGAGAGTGAGTTCAGCCATTCGAGGCTCTGCCTCCCTCGCAGCCACTCTCTGTCATCTGCATTTATTTGGTTCCTCCGGTTTTTTCCTCTCCCTTCCTGCCAGACTTCTGGCTTTAGGAACGCTCCTGAGGAAAGCATTAAGGGGAGGCAGCACTGTGGATACTTAAGGGCAGTTTTAGAAGGCAGAGCATTTTTGCCCCAGAATATTCCAGGATTTTCTGTGGAGAAAATGCACTGGTCACGCACTCACCAGGTGTCAGTGCTGGTGGACTATGTTCCACGTGGATTACTGGTAGAAGCTGCAATGCGTGAATGGCTTGGTTTGACTTCAGCGGAACCAGATGAAGTCTTGTCTTTGCCTTGTCTCCTCTTTGCACTTCCAGACCCTTTCAAACCACAGGCTTCAAGGGCGTGACAGTTGTTCCCCCAGGGATCAAAAAGTCTCATGCAAAGCACTGCAAAATCACAGCAGTGATGCTGCTGACACTGCAGGCAGAGGAGAGGCGGGGGAAAGGTGTTAAAAAAAATTCTCTCTTGCTTCTCCTTCCTGGTCGAGGTTGGAGTCCTGTCTCGCTGATTACTCCTGGTCTGGAATCATGGCAAACCCAGGAATCCAGCCCTCCCACTTCTGCCACCGTGTCAGAAAAGCTCCTCAGTACTAACGAGGGAAGATGAGACACACTAGGTAAGGTCAGGTACTCTCTGATTATCTGCTTCCTCATCAGAAAACTGCTTTAATGAAACCGAAATTCTTTGCAGGAAACTCTTCAATAAATAAGTCAATTTTTGCAAGAAACATGATAACGAATATATCCGTAGGAAAGAATGAAAAATACTGGTGAATCTCCCCATTTCAACACTTCTAAAATGAAAAAAAAAATGCCACTCCACATTTTGTTCAGAAAAGAAAGTTAATTGATATTACAAAAAAAAGAAAAAAAACACCAAAACACAAAGGCTGACCTTGTGTGGGTGCTGACAGCGAAGGAGCCCTTGTCCTCCTGCTCAAGGAGTCCAGGCTGAGCTCAGCTAAATGAACTTCATCCTTTTAATACAAAACAGGTCTTTTTCCAACCACCCTTTGACTTTTAAATACCCTCTACTGCAAAGCCAGAGCTGTGAGCAGAGACCTTGCACAGTTTGAAATTGCACCTGCTAGTAGGGTGAAAAATAAACAGTGTGGGAAGCTGTGAGACACTCGGTAATCTGTCCCCAGCAGTTTGGGGACTTTTCCTTTGGTGTGTGACATGGTTCTGCTCACATGACTGCCTTTGGGTAAGGGAGACTCTCAGGGGGCTGTCATGGACCATCAGGAAGAATTCGGGAAACACTCAGGAAGAATTTCTCCATGGAAATGGTTGTCAGGCATTGGCAGGGGAGGTTTGGAGTCCCCATCCCTGGAGGTGTCCAAGGAATAACTGGATGTGGCACTCAGGGCTCTGTCACAGGTTGGACTCGATGATCTTGGAGGCCTTTTCCAGCCTTAATGATTCCAGGATTCTGTGATCAGATTGGGTGCTGACTGGCACTGGTGCAGATGTGCTTCCTGGCCCCAGTTTTGCCATTTAGATTTCTCCGTGCTTCTCATCTCTCTGTCTGGAGCAAAAACCGGGACAAAAGAGACAAGCAGCTCACAACTCCATTCCCCAAGGATGTGTGCAGCTGGCGAGGAGTCCTGCACAATGGCAAGAGAGGTTCTTCAAGCCTTGGGGATGGGAATGGTTTCACTGGCATGGATGTTAGACCATAACAAATTCTCCCTGCTGCTGGGCTCCTGCACATCGTGAGTGACAGAGGGCAGGACAGAGCCCACGGCCACGCCGAGTGTCCCCTCCCTGCTGCAAACCAAGGGAACTCCCCATCCCTCAGCAGGAGCAGTGGCTGAGAGCCCCGCTGCTCCCCGGGGAGGCAGCATGAGAGCCTTCCTGCTGCGTGCCTCTGTGCCCCTATGTGTGTTTTTTCCCTGGCAAAATCAAATCAAATCTTTCTTGGCTCATCTGCCGGGGCGTGAGGGAGCTCCCTCCCGCCTGTGCCATGAAAGACTCGTCACCCCCCGGCTCCAGAGGGGCACAGCACGGATGGCTGTGCTCGTCCCCAGCTGTGCTTTGAAGGAGGTGGTTCTCATTCGTGTAACGTCCTATTGTGAGGGGATTTAATTAGCTGTGGTTTGTTCGCTCAGCAGACACAAATGAGGTTTTAATTTTTTCGTGTACAGGCACGGGGTGGTTTTTGTTCGTCGCATCGGGAGCTCTCGCAGGCCTCCCACATCAGGAGCTGCCTCCAAGAGGATGGAGAGAGCCAGACAAAGTGGGGATGATATTCCACAAGTGGCAGGACAGGCTGCAGCTTTAACATGAGCTGAGTATCTTTTTGTCATGAACACATGACACCACAGTGTGCCCTTCCTCTGTCTCCAGTAGAAAGCCCCAAATCCCAGCAAAAGGAGAGTGTGTCAATGCTGAGAGGGCTGGGGAGCAAACCTAAGCCTCTCTAAATCTTTCCAGAACCTCATTTCCTTCTGCTCCTCGTCGTCTCTCTCCTCCCTTCCAGCACCCAGAAGCACAATGGCATTTACTTTCTTGCTTAATGTCAATATTTGCTTTGCTTTGGAACTGTCTGTTTAATAATAATAATTCCTGAGCACAGAGGAGAGGTGAGGCCTCTGTGGGTTCAGACTGGGAAGACTGATCCCAACACCCACATTGTCTCTACTTTCTCCTGGGGCTGGAGCAGCAGAGGGAAGATTCTCAGACTTCAGGATCTTCACCCACAGCTGATTTCGGTGGAACGCCAATGCCTCAGGTTCTTACTCCTGTATGTTTTCCTTTCCTCCCTTCCCTCTGTGATGAATGCTGTCTCTGAGACAGGCAGCTGCAGAGGGAGATGCAATTTTTCTTAGCTTGCCAGCCATCAATCTCCTGAACAATACCCTGCTAATGAAATGGCAATGTTATCACACGCCTGTCACCAGCAGTGATGGCACGGCCCTTCCAAACTCAGACCAGGCAGAGGAAAAGCAAGGAGAGCTCTGGAGTTTGTCTTCAGGGCGTGATTCCTCCTGAAGGCTTCTGACAAACTCTGGGCATCCTTCAGTGCAGAACTGAGAGCCCCCAGGTGAGGTTTGCTGGCCACCTCTTCCCTCTTTGCAGGGACAGAAGTGTCCACACACTGTCCTGCAGGAGCACACTGAGTTTTCATCTGAATTCTCCTGTGGTCACCCAAGGAGCCACTTCCTCGTATCTCCTTTGGGAGCTGACATCCCCAAGTGGGCAAGAAGGTCCTTGATGCTTCTTCCTTTGCAGTCCGAGTGGTTTTTAAGTGGCTAGACTGTTCCCTGACCTGTTGCTATTCCACCTCCTGCTTTTCCCCACTTGGAGCTCTTCAGATTAGACAGCAAAGAGCTCGTTGAGTGGCATTTTGTCCTGGAGGCCCTTCTGTCTGTGATTTCAGTGAATCCCAGGGCTTTCTGCTTTGCTTGGCTTGTTTTTGTGCTGAGAGAGTCCCTGCAGCCTGGGGAGTTGTTTCATTGTGAGGAGCTGGGGCTGGTGATGTGTCGCACTTGGACACGAAAAGAACCACGCAGACTCTTGTCAAGAGAGAAGCAGAAAAGAGGGGCCCGATGACCTCGAGTTTTTATTATATATGTTCTTAGAAATCACCGTGGATTGGAGGGAGAAATTACTACCCCACAATCACACTGGTCAAAGGAAAAATCTATCAAACATTTCTGCCTAGGAGATATGGAATGCAAACAATAAAGCACGGTGAGCAAAGCATGTCTGTGTTTACAGAAAGTGCGTGAGAAACTCTTACAGAAAATGAAAACATTGAGGAACTGCAAAACTCAGGGCAACAGTGACAGGGACACACCTGGAACCTGCAGGAGGGAGTTGATCAAAGCAGAGGTGTTGCCTGGGCTGTGTGTAGTGGAGCAGCCTCTCCTTGAATGGTGAAGGACTTCCACTTAAAATAAAAGCCCTGGATGTGTGAACAGATGGCAGCAGCTACTTGGAGGGAATGAGAGATGAAGGGGAGCTACCAGAGGGACAATCTTTCTAACACTTAGGGCTGCCTCCAGACAGGAAAGGTGAGCTGCCCTCTAGGTCTCGCCCTGCTTTGGATTAGGGTGAGAAAACGCCTGTGGTTCCTGTGCAGGACCAGCAGGACCAACTCCAGATAATTCCCCAAATTTCCCGCAGCCAGGTGAGGCACTGAGAGGCTGAGCAACCCCTGAGCACTCCTTTTTCTGAGGCTGATCCCTGCTCAGCATCCTGCAGCAACCTCCACTTGCTGCCTGGATGAAGGCTGAGGAAGTGGGTGACACCTCCAAAGTGTGAGAAGTGCCAGAAATGAGGTGTTTGGAGCACTTCCTCCTGTGTCTGGCAGGTACAAGTCACACCGAGGGTGCAGAAGTTAAAAAACTTGTGCAAATCTCCTCAGTGCATCCAAGGTCACCGAGGTTCCCAGGATTTCTCTGACAGGTGGATGCAGCCTGATTGCTTCATCCTTTAAAAATCGTGGTTTACATGACTGCTCCCATTCTAGGTCTTGGCTGGAAAAAATGTTCTTTTTTAGTAATAATTGTCACTGAACACTGAAAAACAACCATGAGAAATGACCAGAATATAACCTCTTGAGAGTGCTGTAAAAATTTTTGTTGTTTATTTACTTTGGGAAAAAAAGAAAAATCAAAGAGAAGAGTAGGAAATCTAAGGCTCTGCGATGAGAGAAAAATGCAATTTACTTTTTAAAGCTCTTTCTGATTTTAAAGTGATATACGGAAAAATATAAATGGTTCTAGAAAGCTTCACCAAATAATAGAGAGGAGAGAAAATAACCACAGTGAAGGGCAGTATATTGAGGGTCATATCTGCCTCCATCTCCCGTAAAACAATATTTCCTGCAACAAAAGCATGGGTATTCTAGTTATTTATTGTCGTGTCAGCTACAAAATATTAAAGAGGTAAAAAAAAAATTAATTTATCCTGGATGAAGCCTGGTGGCCGAGAGACTGCCCAGGAGGATCAGACTTGAATGCACAAGGAAGGAGGGATGAGGAGAGCAGGAAAAGCTCTGAATAAAGAAGTGGGACTGGTCCTTTTCCTTGAGTTGAAGCCAGTCCAGGGAGTGCAAGGAGAAAAGGTGAAGTGTCAGCACCTGCTGGCAGAGGGCTGGGCTCCCTCACACCCCGTCACATCAAGGACAGACCATAATAAGCAAGATTTAAGTGCCAGAAATCCACCAGCGTTTTGAAATGGAGTGGCGTCAGCTCTTCCTCACCCCAGTCTGTGCACCGAGGGTTCAGAGGCTTTTTCAACCCAGCCCACGAATCATCTTGTCCCTTTCAAGTCTCCTCTTCACACAGCTGGTATTTGTCATTAGCACATTTTATTAGTCTTTGTTCCCCACCCCAGTTAAAAAAAAAAAAAAAAAAAAAGTCTAAAAAAAAACCAAAAAAAAAAACTAGGC
>VWZT01002545.1:46577-59896 GCA_013397055.1 Pachycephala philippinensis | reverse complement strand
AAAAAAAAAAAAAGTCTTAATAAAATGCCAGAACACATACTGAGCAGAAGAACAAATTGTTAATGCAGTCATTAAACAAATACACCTTTCCTCCGGTCTTTGGATGGAAATTAATTACCCTCCTGCAACTCAGAGCTGGATGTGTGCTTTGACTGACAGCTGGGGGTTGTGTCTGGAGCCTTTTTTGGAGGATGAAATCAGAACTGGGCCCTTTCTCAGCCGTGAGGAAGGTGATGGAAAGACTCTGAAGGACTCTGAGGAGGGATGAGACAACAGATCATGGGAGCTGGGTTCAGTGTCAAAGGGCAGGAGCAAGAGCTTGCTAAGCCCCACAAGCAGCTTGTGGGATTTCTCATTTCCAGGAGGGAAAATCCTGGGCTGGATGAGCCTTCTGCCATAATTAACAGCAGTTTCCTCTTCCTTCCTGCCATTTCCAGAGCTGTGGGAGGGCAGGGTTCCTCTTGGTCCTGGAAATTAAACACCCTGAGACCCAACCAGGTGCATCACCCATGGGAAACCAGAAACCCACGGGGCCAGATGTGCCTGCTGCTCGGGGACACTCCCAGGACATGTAATTGCTCTGCCCCATGATCTGGGTGCATTACCAGTCCAGGAGCATGAGATAATGAACCTTTTAGCTCGGAGTAAAGAGGGAGAAAGAAAGAGGATGAATGAGCTGGGCAAGAGAGAATGACTGAGGATTCAGTTAGTTAATAAAGGGATTGTAGAAAGCAAGGTGAAGAGACAGTGGTAATTTTATGCACTGCCAGTCAGGCCCATTTGTCCTGGGAGCAGCTCCAATTTCTCTCTGAGCTGTTCTTTTTTCTTTAGAAATGGAGCTGTGAAAGGGGAAGGAAAAAAAAACCCTCCCTGATTAAAATCAGCACCCAAAGTGACAAGGAAAAAAGCCATTTTAATCTCCGCAGCCAGAGATGGATCTTCTCCCAAATAAGTGAAACAAAAGGGAATTTAGAATATTGGCCAGTCTTACACAGCACAGGCTGGAATCATCCAGAGTCTGATGGCAGTCTTGTCATATCCCAGCCCTAACCACAAAACAAAGCCAAATTTCATCTTTACAACTATTAATTCCCACTCATACACGAATCTCTCTGCTCCGCCCTCATCCACTCCCCATTCATTCATGACCATTTAAGAGCAAACCTCCCTTAAACCCCTAATTAGCGCTGCAATTTTGATGTTTTAGCTCTACAACTGCTTCAAATCTTCCTCTTGTTATTAAATATTCCTAATCCTGCATCACAACTCCTAACCGCTGAGCTGAGGCCAGAGAAAGACAGAACTGGGTGTCTACTGCCTTTAAACTCAGCTTTTATCAGATCCTTGAGCATCAAGGGGCAGTGAGATGTGCTTGTCCCACAGAACTTTGATTTCTGATTGAGGAGAAAAGGAAGTTTTTGGGGAAAGGCAGCAGCATTAAACATTCCTGTGTTTAAAAGCAGGTCTGGATCATCCCTTGCAGTCTATGGGAACCGTGAAAAGGCTGCTTTTTCTTTAAAACCACAGGATGGGGACAAATATAAATAGCAAAGTGTGAGTGTTAAATTCTGCCTGAGTTGTGCTTGGGTGGGACAGTTTTGCATCAGGTGGATGTGTTCACCCATAAATTCCATTTCCCTACAAACCATTCCCTGCAGGCTGGGCTCCTGAGCAGTTTGTGCACATCCAGATCAGGCTTTTGAGCTCAACAGAAACACCTTGACCATCCATGGCAGTGGGTGGTGCAAGGACGAGTGGCATTGAGCACGTGAACCACAGTTTGTGTCTGCTGCAGGTGCAAGCTGCTAACACAGGAATATTTCTGCTGCAGGAGTCCATTGCCTGGTTATATCCTGCCCTGTCCATCCCCAGTTTGGCCACTGGTCAGTGTGGATGGCAGCTGAGGCAGGAAATGAGAACACTCGGGGCTCTTAGAGAAGCTTTCAGGGCTTGTCTCCAAGGGAACAAACAGAAAGGTCCAAGGGGCAAAGCCAGAGCAGGTCTTAAAGAGGATTTAATCTGCTGTGGGCTGCCCCCAAGCACAGGGTCCTGCACAAAAGGCTGAGAGTGTTCGTAACTCTGTTTAACCTCTTTTAACTTCCCTGCTTTTCCCCCTTAAAGTGGGTGAGCACAGCTGCCTTCTCCTGGTCCTGGGGACTGGAGTGCAAAAAGGGAGGTGGGATTTTTCCTCAAGGAAGGCACCGGCAGTGTGTGCCCTTTCCTCAGGGGCACAGAGGACATAAACCACTCATCAGCCAGCCAGAAGCTTTTATTTTTGTATCAATATCCCTGGAGATGAGCTGTGTGGAGCCTGGGAAAGGCAGGCAAGCAGGATTTTGTCAGCCAGGAGGATGCTGTGGGTGTTAATGCGAGGAGCAGCAAAATCAGGGGGAGTTGTGTGATGTGGTTCAAGCTCCAGGGCACTTTGAGTCCCCTCTTTTATTAGCAGTGGTGTCCTTGAGTGGAGGCTGCAGCTCAGCACAGCTCAGTCCTGGCACTGAGGCCCTGTGATCGCATTACAGGGAATTATCAGGTGGCTGCACCTGGTTTAGAGAGCTCCAGGAAGGCACAGGGGTGCAAAAGGGAAGGCAAAGCACCGGTGGTTTATGAAATTAAAAAGTTCACGAGTGCCAAATCCACATGCTAGAGAGGAACTGAGAAATGGAAGAGGTCTCAGCCACATCTTATCGGGAGGTAGGACAAGGAAATTGGAGTTGAAAGCGCTGTAGTGCCTGATTCGCTATCTCTGCTCTGCACCTTGGCTGCAGGTTCTGCCTTCAGGGGTTTGGTAGGCAACTTGGGGGGGAATATTTTGTGTGTATTCATTGGGTTCTGCTTGCAGAGGCCTTGGTATGCATGAGGTGGAAAACCTGTCTGGAGAGATGGCATCGAGTGTCCCTCGTACCCTACAACAAACACAAACACAGGAGGGAGAAGGATGGCAAATTGTAACACGGGCTTCAGGCAGTTTTTTTGGAGAGGGAGGATAAATTCTGCCCTGCACGTCCCCCTGAGCCTGTGTGCCTGCAAACACAGGTGGCATTTGCATTGTAAATGTTATGGAGGGGAACAATTCCTGTTTGAAGGGGCCTTGGCAGCACCTGGCTGCTGCCTCCGTGGGAGAGAGGTTGTGCAGGGGGTCAGGGTGGGGTTTTCTTTCTGTGAAAGGTGTGGGAAAGGCAAGGAGAGGCCAAAATCCCTCTGGAATACAAGCCCCTGCTCTGCCTGAGAGGGGGAGACAGCGTTTGGGCAGATCTGGGAAGGAAGCTGAGAGAATCCAGCAGATCCCAGTGAAGGAAGCTGACAGAATCCAGCAGATCCCAGTGCCTGTGGTAGGTACCAGCTGCTGAGGAGACCTGCTGGGCCACAGATCAGATGCTGTTAATGCAGGAAAACCTGAGGAGGTCAAAATCCTTAAATGGTGCTGCCAGAGAAACTGAGATTTCACCTTCTGTGCTATAAATAGGGCTCGTTTTCCTGCTTTTACCTCGAGGCTCTGCTTCCAGTTGGGTCAGGGAAGTGCATCATGTTCTCCTTTGCTTTCCTCTCTCTATCTCCACTCTTTCCTCAAGGGAAAAACCTGGAAAACCTTGATATTTGTGCATTTTCAGACACTGGTTTCAAGCACAACGTGGGTCTGGTCCTGGAGCTGCTGGTGCAGCTTGGAGATGCTCAGGAATAACACCACGACTTGCTGGCAGTGGCACAACAGGAAATTGGAGTAGTAAAATATTTCCCTCCTCGCTGCATCCCATTTACATGTTCATAATGGAGGTTTTTAAGGCGCTAATGACAAGGAATGCTCATTGCTGGGAGAGGATGATTAAAGCAGGGACGGGGTGATTGCAGGCGCTGACGAAGGGATGTTAATTACATCAAAGGAAGCAGGAGGGCACCGCAGCTGGAGCGGCTGCTGTGTGCCACCCTGGGATGGGGGCTGCCCTCGTCCCCTGATCCTGGCACAGATGTGCTCACCCACCCTCTCCAGACCTCACAGACAAGCAGCTATGTGTACAGAAGGAAAAAGCAAAGGCAAAAAAAAAGCCCCAAACAAACAAAAATCTCCTTCCAGCTGCAGCCTGCAACAGGAGCGAGCCGAATTTGTGCGTGGAAAGCTGCAGGGCAAGAACAAAGATGCTCAGGAGAGGCAAAAAGAGGCAAAGAGCCCTGGGGACACGGCGGAGGGCTCAGCCTGCTCGACGAGGTGGGCCTGGGAGTGAACTGATGTGGTGCAGATTAAGGAGCTTCTGTTGGGTGCACATGGATCAGAGGCAGCCTTTGAAGCCGTGCAGAGGATGCTGTGGTTGTTTCATCTCCAGCAGCCAAGTTCTCTCCAAATTCTGCTTTCTGCCACCTTGCTGGTGGAGCAATGCCCCGGGGGGGTTTCTCCTTGGATGGAAATCTCCATCTGCATTCCTGGGAGATTATAGGGCAGGGTGCTGCTCTAGAAGAGGTGTTTGAGGAGTTGTGCACTTGGTGACAGAAGAGAGAGAAAAAGAAAAGGAGATAAAGGAGAGCCCATACATTTAATTCAGCATAACACAAAACAGCAGAGAAAGGAGTTAGTGGAAGGATGCATAAAAGAACAAATGAGAAAAGAAGTCCTCAGCAATTGCATAGGGCCTAATTTAAGCAGAGTATTCCCGATATTTCCTCTTTAAATAAATAAAACAGCAGAGCCCAAAGTGTTTGAGTTTTTCCCAGTCAAAGCCTTGGTATCAAACTTTCATCTATTCTTGACAGAGCAATTAAAGGGAGGGATACAGGCTCTGAAATGTAGCCAAAAGGAGTAGACTGAATATTTAATACAGTTCCAGGCTTTGAAAGTCCCAACAAACCAGTAGAATGGGGAAGCTGGTGACAGTTTTATCTTAATAAGGAAAGGGAGGGGAAAAAAACCTTTATTCCTGCCAGCAAGGATGGCAGGGAAACACAAACTGGATGGGAAACAGGCAGCACCTTTCCAGATTGTCTTCTTGGATGGCATAATAGCAGTTCTCAAATGGTATTTGATGGAGAGGGATATTCCCACCTCTCCTATTCCAGCTCTTGGTGCTGGAGAGATTTAAGCTTGGGGCTCTCTGGGGTTGTTTTCCATAGTGCTAAAGGAATAAAAAAATATTTTAGGGCTGAGGACAATCTCCTGGTGTGCAGCTTCTGCTGGGAGGGGGTGAAGGGAGAGCTGGGAGGGGAGGAGAGGAGAGTTGAACACGCAGGTTAGCTCGGCTGCCAGGGCTAAACCAACTCATTAAAGGGATTAGCCAGCAGCCCTGACTGGATTTAGGAGGGTGGCTGTTGCTATCAATAAGTAATCCTGTCTCCAATCCTCTCTGGTGGCTTGGGAAAGACAGGGAGCAGAGGGAGGGTGGGAGGGAAGGAGGGACAGTAAGGAATGAGAGGGATGATTTAAGGGAAATGCTGGAGGCACGGGAAAACTCATCCCTGAGAGGGGAATATTCATTCTCCCTGTGCTCTGGTGAGGAGCCTGGAATGGGGTTCCACTTCCTCACTCACTCTGAACAAGCCTCCAAGGCAGAGCTGCTGGAGCAGGGTTGTGCTGTTTGGTGACGGGGAGATTGAATTTTGATTAGCTCTGACACAGTCTCTTATAACCTTTTCATTAGAAAATTACCTTTAATAGACATTGTTCTGACACCTCAGCAGCGCTTCCCCCTAATTCATTACAGACTCTGGTGGTGGGAAGGGAGGGGAGGGGAATGGAAAGGTGCCTCTGTTTCTTCTACTTGCATATTTATTAATCCATTTACAGTGTAATCCATCCCCTGTTTGCCTACTGCCCTATTTGCTGACTTGTCTGTCTGCTCCTCTGCAGTATCCATCCAAACAGGGGATGTCTGCTTTTCCACTCTGAATTAAAACCCAGTGCTCCTTTCTCCTGTGAAATGCAATTTTTTGGAAGAAACATTGTTTGGGGGCGACTGCAATATTTCTTTCCAGTTTTGCCTTGAGAAGATAATAGTATAAAAGTCATGTTCTGACTTAAAATGAAAAATGAAGGTGTTCTTTCCTAACAGTGTTTCAAAACTGTGTTGCTGCTTTGTCCAAAGGCATCTCTGCCTAATTTTTAATCAAGATTTCCACCCAGCTGAAGGATGGATGGGTGTTGGAGGCAAAAGAAGCAGAGCAGGGATGGAAAAGGTCTCCGTGTTCTCATCTAGTATCAAAACCCAGCTGATACCATGTACAACACAGAGCAAATCGTGTCATCTCAGCCTCTTCCCAGATCCGTGTGATGGAAAGGGAGGCCAGGTGTGGGAACACAAGGAATAATAGTTATTTGCAGAGCTCTTTGAGATCCTTAAAGAAAAAACCCTGGAGAGATGTAAAGTGTTATTAAAAGGGCTGTAAGTTCTTTTCAGGCAGTTAAAGGGATGATAAATTCATTGCCCAGGAGATCTGGTAGTCAAAGTTCTGTGTGGAACGTGGTGAAAAGGGAAGAGTTTGGGAGACTTTTGGGTACTGAGCAGGAGGACAGTAAAGCCAGGCTTATCAAGCTAAGGCTGATCTTGGTTCTGGGTTAAAGTCAGTTTTGTTGTTTAAGCAGCCCTTGCATAAAGCACTAAAAGTGTCTGGAGCTTGGGAATTCGAGCAGTTTTTAGTGTTTAATCACATTGCAGTCAGCATTTGGGCCTAATTTCTCATTTGAATTTCTCTGCCTTCATCTCTCAGTCATTTGGCTGTCTTTTTTTTCCCCCAGATTAACGAGTCCTTTAGTACCTGCTATTGTCTCCCCACAAAAGCTTTTATCTGCTCCAGTCAAGTCACTTCTCAATCTCTGATAAACTGAGAGGATGGAGCTCTCTGTGCCACTCTCCAGGGAGGATGGATCAGTGCTCTCAGAGTTTGCCTTTAGTCTTTTCCAGGGAAAGCCCTGTCCACACACCAGCCCCGCTCCAGTGAATTCCTGCTCTCTCCTGGGGCAATTTCCCCCCTTTTTTTGCCATATTCCTCTCCTTAGATCTCCGGGCTTCCTGCAAATTTCATTAAGATTAATTTAATTCTTCATATCAAGATTATTGAGGGGAATTGAGTCCGAGGCTGGAAATGTGTTAAAGCTCCACTTGTGCCTCTCTCTCTCCCATGTTCTCTCCTCCATGGACAGCCTCTTCCATCAGAAATAGGATTCTTAATCCATTTACCACGTGCTTCACTGATATCATATAACACTAATTTTTTAATCAGAAGGTTGTGAGATACAAAGTCAAACATCTTACAACAGCTAAATATATTATATCTCTGCAGTTACCCTTATCAACCAAACTTGTAATCTCATCAAAGAACGAAATCAGATTTGACTGACAAGACCTATTTTCCATAAAACCATGTTGACTGATGTTAATTATATTCCTACCCTTTAATTCTTTATCAATCGAATCAAATACCAGCTTTGCTGATTGCTTTGCCAGGGACAGATGTTGGCTGGCCTAGATTCCCCGGTTCAGCCTTGTGGAATCCAGCTCTGGAATCCAGGCACCAGCTCTGCTTTTCCTGCTGTAATTCCTTCCTTTTCCAGTGAGCTGGGAAGGTGTGAGCATCCTGATGGACCATTCTCATCCTCTTTGCACTCTGCAAAATGCACAAATTCCTGACCAGAGGGCTGGGATTTGTGAAGTGAGGCTGTGTGCAGAGTTGTGAGCCCCTTTCCCTGGGAGCAGGCAGGTCCCTGGGATGCTGGGATATGGATATGAAAAAAGGCCTCAGGCTGGGAATTTCTTTAGCCCTTGCAGCACTTTGTGAAGATTCTCTTTCTCATGTGAAGAATTTAAAACAATGTTATAGTTTTGTAAATCTCTGCACCTGCACCTACTTCTCAAGGACTGTTGTGGCTTCAACCAGAAAAACATCCAGAAACGGATGTCTCAGAACTGGAGCAATCACCCCAAGGGGTGGGTGTCCGAGGGACCGATCATTTTATGCCATTCAATACACTTTCGCCTATTAACATATAAAAGTTGTTCAATCTTCCATTAAAACTCTCTTACTTCAGACAAAATTCGTGGTGGCGTGGACTCTGTCAACTTTACTTATTTGGGCAACAACAGTGGCACTGGGATGTTGTACTTGGACACGAGAGAAAACAACGCAGACACGGGTCAAGCGAAGCGGGTGAAAATCTGGGGGTTTGCCCCCCACTTTATTTATATATATTTTTAGAAATCACTGTGGATTGGAGGGAGAAATTAACACCTCTCAATCACACCGGTTAAAGGAAAGATCCATTAAATTTCTCCGCCTAAGAGAAGTGGAATGTAAACATTTAGTACGGTTAGTAAAACATAGTACTATCTACAGAAAAAGCCCGTGAAAAAGCTCTTACAGAAAATAAAAACATCGGGAACCGCAAAGCTCAGGGCAACATCGGGATGCGGTGCCAGCCCCGCTGCAGCCTCTCCCATCCCTGGGATGCGGTGCCAGCCCCGCTGCAGCCTCTCCCATCCCTGGGATGCGGTGCCAGCCCCGCCGCAGCCTCTCCCGTCCCTGGGATGCGGTGCCAGCCCCGCTTCATCCTCTCTCCCGTCCCCGGGATGCGGTGCCAGCCCCGCTTCATCCTCTCTCCCGTCCCCGGGATGCGGTGCCAGCCCCGCTTCATCCTCTCTCCCGTCCCCGGGATGCGGTGCCAGCCCCGCTTCATCCTCTCTCCCGTCCCCGGGATGCGGTGCCAGCCCCGCTTCATCCTCTCTCCCGTCCCCGGGATGCGGTGCCAGCCCCGCTTCATCCTCTCTCCCGTCCCCGGGATGCGGTGCCAGCCCCGCTTCATCCTCTCTCCCGTCCCCGGGATGCGGTGCCAGCCCCGCTTCATCCTCTCTCCCGTCCCCGGGATGCGGTGCCAGCCCCGCTTCATCCTCTCTCCCGTCCCCGGGATGCGGTGCCAGCCCCGCTTCATCCTCTCTCCCGTCCCCGGGATGCGGTGCCAGCCCCGCTTCATCCTCTCTCCCGTCCCCGGGATGCGGTGCCAGCCCCGCTTCATCCTCTCTCCCGTCCCCGGGATGCGGTGCCAGCCCCGCTTCATCCTCTCTCCCGTCCCCGGGATGCGGTGCCAGCCCCGCTTCATCCTCTCTCCCGTCCCCGGGATGCGGTGCCAGCCCCGCTTCATCCTCTCTCCCGTCCCCGGGATGCGGTGCCAGCCCCGCTTCATCCTCTCTCCCGTCCCCGGGATGCGGTGCCAGCCCCGCTTCATCCTCTCTCCCGTCCCCGGGATGCGGTGCCAGCCCCGCTTCATCCTCTCTCCCGTCCCCGGGATGCGGTGCCAGCCCCGCTTCATCCTCTCTCCCGTCCCCGGGATGCGGTGCCAGCCCCGCTTCATCCTCTCTCCCGTCCCCGGGATGCGGTGCCAGCCCCGCTTCATCCTCTCTCCCGTCCCCGGGATGCGGTGCCAGCCCCGCTTCATCCTCTCTCCCGTCCCCGGGATGCGGTGCCAGCCCCGCTGCATCCTCTCCCCTGAGTTTGCAGACATCAGGAGCCATCAGCTCCCTCCCGCCGCCTGACACTGTCGGATTTTCTTACATCTCCCGATAAGAACTAACCTAGCATTTTACAACTGTGTATCTGAAATTAGTAGCAGCTTAATCTCCCTCTGCTGGATCACTCAGAGGTGTAATTGTGCAGAAAAAAGGGTATTAAAATGCAAAACGCTCTCCTGTACTTCTTCATGTTAAATCCCTTCTTCGTTCTGTTCTTTTTCCTTTTTTTTCATTTTACAAGAGGGCTTTTACTTTTTGCCTTCCCCCCATGTGTGTGTCTGTGTGTCCTCATAAAGAGAATCAGCTGGGCACGCAGAGAGAATAATTTCTATTTCTACATAAATCTCAGAAATGAATACTTAAACTCAAGCAAAAAATACATTCTTACACCTTTAATTTCCTCTCTATGAAGTATAATGAAAAAGCCTGATTATTTTTAATTCTTCCCTTTAATAATTCAGCAGTGGAGTGATTTAAAGCTGGGGACGATAATTACCTTTTCACTTTCCTGGTAAATGGAGTTTTAATAGAAATGGAAGCTCAAATGCTGGAATTAATTCAAACAGGTCAGCATCAGGTCATCCATAGCATCTTCTGTATAAATCATTTATCTGAAAAATGGCCTGCTTCTCAATTTCCCAGGAATCCCTACCCAGAGGCTACGTTTAAACAGAAGACTCAATGTTTATATCTGGTAAAGCACTGAAGGAGGGGAGAAAAAAAAAGTGCAATCCACATCATCTTGGAAGGATTTTTTATTTTTTTAATGCAAATGAAACTGCTGTTTGAAGGACGGGGAAGCAGGGGCTTGTCTAGATTAGGGAAATTCAGCTGTAGCTACAATGATGCCTGGCTGTGGAAGCTTTCACAGATCCCATTATCTGAGCAGTTTGTGCTGCTCACTCTATTTATCTTCGTGCTACACCTGCTACATCTGTTTTAGAGGTGAGGGATGGAGGTGAGCAGTGTCATCTCCAGCGGAGAGCAGACCCCTGAAATAAGGAGTAGGCTCTAACTGCTGCTCTGCGAGGCAAGAAAGTCTGTCAGGCAGAGAGGAAAATAAAGAAAAATATCTTTTCAGCCCCATCCGTGGAGGAAAAATAAACCAAGGCAGGTTTAGCCAAAGCTGCTCCTGCCCTGGGGAGGATGGTGACAGCACAGAGATGAGGTACCAAGAATTTTCCTGGCACGGGGAGAAGGGGAAAGGCTCTGATGGCTTCACTGAGATTCCCACACGCTGCACCAATGTCCCGTTCTGATGGATCCGACACCAAACCATCCCTGCAGGGTCTGGAACTCTGCTGAAACAGCTCCCCCGAGCATTCCCGGGGCTGCTTCCAGCCGGGATTGATGTCCCCGATGTCCCTGCTGGAGTGGAAGGGGCTGGGCCAGCAGCAGGGTTTGGCTGGGAGCAGCCAAAGCATCCGCGGGGTTAAATTTTTCATGAGAGCTAAACATAAACTGCCTCGTCTCTAATTAAGCGCTGGGACATGGAACTTTAAAGCACTCCAGCTCTGATTCGCCACAAGTGCGCGGTAATGATTTCTTTTCAAATGTCAAGCAGTTTTGTTTCTATTTCCTTTCATAAATAATTGGTGCTGAGCCGGTGGCAACACCAGCATCCAGCTGGCAGCAGGAGCCTCGTGATGCTCTCCTCGCACCCAGCCAGGCTCGGGGGCAGCTCCAGCACATCCCAGGCGGGGACAGAGCTTTTCCTGCTCCCAGGGCAGGGAAAATGTTGGAATTTCCTTGGGGTTTGTGAGAAAGGAGCAGCCAATAGCGAACTCATGTAAGCACAGTTGGCTGTTAAGAGACAGCAAATGTTAATTCCGAGAGCAAATGGTAATTCCAAAACCGAAGAAGCCGGATTTGCCCTAATCTTGTCAGGATAGAGGGGACAAGGATCATCTCAGAAACCGCTGAATCATTCCTCAAAGGGCTACGCATGCCCCAGGGAGAAAGGTGAAAATTGCGTTGTGAGGAAGACTGCTTACCTTCATCACAAAGAGCCCTGATGGAGAGGAGAAGCCTTCTTCAGTGCGACCACCAGGACACACAAAGCACTTATGATAATAATGACTTCTGAGAAGTAATTTGTATAACCACACCTGTCTCAAGGAACGTGATGAATATTCATGTTCTAACCCTTAATACTGTGTTGTAGGGAGCACCGGGGTGTGCTGGAGGAGCGATCCCCACACCCGGGAATATTTGCCAAATAAAGCAAATCCCCACTTCTCTGACTGTCCCTGAAGTGTCTCCTGGCCCGTTTGGGGCGAATCATTTGCGAATTTATTGTATCAGGTGTTTTGCTTTCACTGACATTAACCCAGGGTACTGAGAGTGCTCGTGGCAGGGAAAGGTGGCTGCAAGTGTCAGGAAAATTAATCCACCAACACCAGAGGTTTATGTCCAAAAAGGAGACAGAGGAGTCCTTTTACTTTATTCGAATAAAGGGACTAATATCTAAAAATTCCCTTCTAATGTATAACACCCCCCGCCTTGTCAGCAGACCTTTGGTATGTTTGAAATACATATCTCTTTAATTCATCAATCAATGGAATTCTTCCCATTGTCTTTCATATCTCATAGTGCTTAGCCTTGTCTACCAGCAGGCCCACAGCTTGTTTGTAAAGACAACTCCTGTATTCCTCTCACAAGGGCATTTTGCAGGAATAAGGGGGAAATTCAGTGCCTGAGGGCCAAGAGGATCCTGGCTGGGGATCCTAAAAAAGTGCACTGCTGTTGGAGCAAAGGGATGGAGGTGAGCCCTCCCCTTCCTGCTCAGGCACGGCGCATCCCGGAGCCATCCCCGGGTGTTTTCTCTGCCCGTTATTCTCTGCACTAATATTTCTTTATCCATTGCTGTTTACAGCCCCGTATTATCCAGCGCTGCCTGGGGAACTCGAGCAAATGATTGCATTGCTGGGATCCCAGCCCTGTCGGTAAATACAAACACAGCTTCCAGACACTGCCAGTGACCCATCACTCATCCATTCCAGGGGATCAAACTGATGGCTTTTTTTTGGGGGGTGCTGCTTAAAATGCTGCAGGAGTGCTGTACGTCATGAAAATGTTTGTGGCAGGTCCGTATTTACTGTCAGACGCCCTAATGAGAAGTTAAATAATGTCCTTTTTGCTTTCCCTCCTTTCTGCTGCCTTGGCAGTGCTGTAGGTGGGTGCATTCAATTTTTAAAAAAGTGTTTTAGAAATATATAAACTTTGAGAATCAGCTCTCCTTGGAGAAAAGCGACCTGCCGAGGGACATCAGTGCAGTGATGGAATTGATCTCCTGTCTGCCTTTCCAAGGAGTTTTTCAGATTTCCCAGACCCACCCAGCCCGTGAAGGCAGATGTTCAAGCCCTGATTTCGCTTTGCCTCTTGCTGCATTCCATATTTAGCCCCAGAAATATCTGAAGTGGTCATGCTGCCTATCTCAAGAGGGAAGGAAGAAAATAAATCAGACAAAATAGAAGCTGGGTTGTTGGCTGCAGGCGTGCTGAAGAGGCGTGTGTGTGGCCTTCTGCCTCAGCTGCAGGGCAGTGCCACGGCTGATCTCTGTTCCTGCCTCCCATGTGTCACACGGCCCTTGGGGACAGCCAGCTTGGGCTGCCTGGGGTCACTGGAGACAGGGACCTGTGTCACGGGCATTTCACTCACAGATGCACTGGATATAGATAAAAATAAAAAAAAAAATTAAAAATAAAAAAATAAAAAAAAACAAGTAAAATAACAAGTAAAATAAAAATAAAAATAAAAATAAAAATAAAAATAAAAATAAAAATAAAAATAAAAATAAAAATAAAAATAAAAATAAAAATTTACAGTGGAGGAGCC
>VWZT01002545.1:34149-45747 GCA_013397055.1 Pachycephala philippinensis | reverse complement strand
AGCTTGCCCCCCTTCTCAAGATGCTGGGTTACACATTTTGGGCCTAGGCCGGGCTGGGTGTCCTTGGAGAGCAGCCTGGAGAGGCTTTGTTCTGTCTGTCTCAGCATGAGAGAGCAGCAGCTCCCAGGCTGCAGGACACTGCAGAGTTACACACTGGGAATGCAGGATTTGAAACATATAAAAGCTGAAACCTAAGGCATCAGCTCTGAGTGCTGGGAGAAGGCAGAGGGTACCAGAGGTGAGATCCAGCTGTGAGCAGCACCCAGGGGTGAGCCTTTGCTGTGATGAACCAGTGCTGCAGAGACCTCACTCCTCGTGTTCCATCCTCCTCTTCCTCCTAGACCCTGGATTTTTTGTTTCTGATCTCAGACAGAGGTGGAGCAATCAGAAATACAAAACAAAGAGTGGTGCCTTAGGGCTGGCAGTGCCTTACAGAGGCATTTATTTCTTGTTGTGTTGCCCCAGATCAAGGCAAAGTTGGGTCCAAGAACTTCTCACTTTCCCACTCCAAGCACACACTGACACAGAGCATCCTGTGGCCTCTGTGCCAGGAGAGCTGCTCCTGCCTATAGGGTAGGAAAATAACTGCTTGAACTCCTTCATTCCATGGGATAAGGAGTCTCTGGAATGCTGTGGGAGTTCCCTGGGGCTGTGGGACTTCATGGTGTGAAGGAAGAAAGGAGCAGGGTGTGAGGGATATGCAGAGCTCTGAGGGAAACAAGAGCATCTGTTATTCCCCACCCCTTGCTAGAGAGCCGCCCTTCACTTTTTTACTTTATTTTTGTGATGAATTGAATCCTCTGGATGAGAAGAAGTCAGTCTCATGCTATGGAAAAGTGGTGAAATCTGAAAAGTTGTGTTGCTGTTTCTCTCCCTGCCTGAACAAGACACGGACCTGCACACTGTCAGGGCTCCTGGTCACATCCCATCTCCTCATCTCTCCCCTGAAATAAAACAGGCCCTCCAGAAACAGCAGTGACAAAGAGAGGTAATTTATGAGCACTGAATAATTCAAGGGACTTCCGTGCCCTGCTCCTTTTTTTGTTGTTGTCCCCTGGGAGAATCCACCCCCTGCCACACACCCGGGGCCTGGGCGAGGGGGAGCCTCTCCCGGGAGACACAAACATGACACATCTTCCTTTCATCCCTCCTTCCCTCTGGCCATCTCCCCCTCTGTACAAACATCTCCCTTCCCAACCAGCCCTCTCCATTCTTTGTTTTGCCTGCCTTGCACACACACCTCAGCCTGCCTGTGCTATCCTCCAGCCTCCCTCAAGAGCACTCCATTTCAATAGGAGATGGGACCTGGGAATTCGGCTTTAATATTTCATAAGCTTCCTTCTAAGATGTAAAGCACATTTATGTTATTTGCATCAACTACCAGGAAAAATACTGCCTCCGATTTCGCAGGCAGATCCTAACCTGCTGCCCACTTTTCCAGGGCAGAGCATAAAAAACACTATTTATTCAAAGGAACCCTTTCTCCTATTTACATTTATATTGAATAATTTAAAACAACTTTCTCCACTTCCATAAATTCTTCCTTGTAGCATGGGAGAACCTGTCCATGTTTGAGGAACGTGCTCCTAAGGAAACCTAACAGCACAGCAGAGGTATCTGCAAACCTGATGGCATCTAAGGGATCATCATGCAGGGCCAAAAATCACCTGTCCCTTTCCAAATTCTGTCCCTGCCTCTTTTGCTGTGTCTGAAGACGGGGTAGAAAGAGATCAGCACAGGCTGATGTGGGAGTGCAGCACAACAAACCCAGTTTCCACGATTTTAACTCTGGAAAAAGCTGGCAGGACTCAGCCTGAGGAGTGTCAGAGCTGAGCTGCTCCCAGCAGCATCCAGGGAGGCAGCTCAACAGCCAGTGCCGATCTGTGATCATCAGGGAGCTGATTTAAACCCGCTGAACACCACTTCCCAACTCTCATTTCCTCTCTCCCTGGGCATGTTTAGGCTCTTTGTCTCTTATCTCTTTCTAATCCTTTATATTTTCATCACTTTCCTTTCCTCAGGGTTTCTTTGGTAGAATTTCCCGGAGTTTGTTGTGTTTGCTGGATCCGGAGTCGGTGCTGTTATCCTGCTCTGGTGTCCAGGTGCAGTGTCCATCACTGAGGCATGACACCAGGGAATTGAGCCAAAAATGAATGAAGCTCTCACACCCCAATGGATGGGTGAGCATCCCTTGGAAACCCAAATAGGAACCACCAGAGAGGAACACCTACAGTGAATCCAGGTTAATTAGCAATACAGAGAGTGGAAGCTTAAATAACGTCTAATTTCCTAATTTCAAAGCTGTCTCTATCACTCTCAAAGCTCCAGGTTCTTTCCCAGCACAGAGAATGACTCAAACATTACCATGTGCTTGGGACAGCTGATGTTTTTTTCCCCACCCGATTTCAACAGATTTTAATTCTCATTTCTTTAATCTGTGCCAATCTCAGCCTCTCTGCGGAGTAGACTCAGGCTGTGGAGCAGTAGTTGGATTTTCTGTGGCTGCAAAAAACCTCCTGATGCTGAGTGGAGATTGTTAATTTGGCCAAAGAAGTGCAGGAGGGTGCTTGAAGCAGCCAAAAAGGTGCAGTAACTCAGCCATGCACCATCCACAGCTCCTCTGTGGCAGGAACCTGCAAGTTTCAGGCACATATTTCGTGTTCTATACATCCCATAACCCAAACAAACCGCGGGGAATGCCGTCCTCAAATTGCTGTGAATTAGGAGCCATTCAGACGCAGCCCAAAGCACTCGTGAACTATTTGGGTAAATACTCTTTTAATCTGGTGCTGACTCCGTTAGAAACACAAGAACCTAATTTCTGCTTGCAGTAAAACCAGAGCAAGATGTTGGCAAATCAAAGCCGATGGAGTAACAGAAGTGTTCGTGTTTTAATTGAATGTGGAATAAATCCACCTGCATAAAACACCTCCCCAGAACATTCCTCCTCAAAGACAGCTTCCATTTCTCTTTTTTTTTCAGTCATTACTAGAATTTCAAGGTTAGAGATTAATTATAATGGTAATATTGCCATTTATTTTACTGCCAGCTGTAGTGGGAAAATAAATCTAGCTTGAAAATAAATTGTGAGCACCGTGTCCACACTTAAAAGCTTGTGATACTGCCTCTGTGTTAATGAAATATTATTGACTGATTCTATTGAATTTGGCAAAAACCCCTCCCTTGCTGCTTCTACTGCACCGAGGCACAAATCTTGGAAAAACAAGATCTTGTTTAAACAAGAGTCCAGCTCCTGCCATCTATCAAAGTGGAGCATCAGGAAAGAAAATGAACACCTTTCCCTTCCTTTATCTTAATCCAAAACATTTCCATTCCCCCTTCTTTTGCCTTCTTTATTTCTCTGAAATCCAACGTTTGCAGCAGGTTCCTCCTGGTTGTGTTTTATGTTTGAGGGCACAGATACCCATTTAATTAACTCCATAATTGTGTGGTTACTGCAGGCCTTGGGATTGCACAGTAAGCAGCAGAGATAGATTAAGGCAGTAATTTCATGGCTGTTTCTGTCTTTCCCCACTGCTGGTCTCTTAGGGACAGATTTAGATGTCCTCTAGGAAGCTTAAAATTAGGGAAAGCCTTTTTTTTTTGGATCAAGGAGAGATCCATCAGCAGTTCTCCTGGTGGAGGTGCAGAGGCTGGAAGGTGCCTGGTGCTCCCACAGGGAGCAGGGATGGAGGGATGTGAGCACAGAAAGCTAGGAGGAAAGTCCTGCAGCAAATCCAGGCCGAGGAAAAGAAAAAATAACCTCTTTAGTCCCTGTTTTAGCACCTCTCCTGCTTCTTGCAGCATCCCTTCTTGTCTAATTGCCTGCTCACCCCAGCCTGGGTGGAATTATCTTTATCTGAAGCCATTCTCAGAACTAGAAACATTTCCCATGAGCTGCTGGCATTGGAAACTGGGATCTACAGGCAGGCTCAGCCTCTCTGCACTGAACAAATCCCACACAGAGGGGCTGCAGGGCATGAAACTCCTGGCTTTATTCACTCCAAGTGCTGGTACGTGATGCCCACAGAACAAATTGCCCATTGACTGGGTAAATGGTGATGGGAAATGACAAATTCTCCTCTCCCAGCTCTCCTGCTCCACCTCAGCTGGTGCATCAGGACCTTGCTTGAAGTTTGAGTGGTGTCAGGAGTTAAAAAGGATTAAAATGTTAGATAAAAGGTAGGAGGAAAATGAAAAACTGGGATCACTCAGAAAACACTGCTCTTGGGATGAACCTGGAACAAACCCAGGATGAGATTGAGAGCTGAGACCCACTGGTGGTTTGCACTGGCTCTTCACACTCTCTTCACTTGAGAGAACATCTGGGCACCATATGGCACCAATGGCACTTGCCACAGCGCTGGATGGGCTGGAAATTCCATTTTAGGAACCAACATAAAACCTTTCTGGATACTCATCCCAAAGACCCAAAGTGTGATATCCTTCAAGCACCAAAGAGGGGCCCATTAGAGCGCTCGTGTTTGAGCATTTGAAGCAATTACTCACGTTCACCCAGCTCCAAACAGCTACCAAACACCATGTGTTTTTCCTCAGTGTTAATAAAATCCTAAATGATTCTTCATTAAGAAGCCCATTAAGACGACTGCAGTTTCCTCGAAGCTCATTAGAGGATATTCTCACCACTAAATTATCACGCTGGAGTTTTATAGGAGGCTGAGGAAAGATGCCCTATTGTGATTAATTCATGATGGATTTCCCTCTCCTCTGCTTGCAGTCTGCTCCCTAGGCTCAGCTTTGCTGATTTCCCAACTTGGGGAGGATAAAACTCATCTTTCAGCTTGGCTTTGTGGGAGAAACATTCCAGAGCTGAGCCTGCCACCCCTATTTGTGGAACTTTCCTTCATCCCGTGGCCTGTCCTCTGCACAGAGAGCTCCTGCCAGTCTGAACCAGGATTAGGACAAAGGGCAGCCCTTGTGAGGCAAAAATCCGAGCACAAAGTGGCAAAAACAACAGCAGAAAACAGAGTCATTATGCCCACGCTGGATCAGTGTTCTCCTCACTCCAGGTTCTCCTGAGCCCAGTGGGAAGCCCCAAGAGCTGGGGATCACTCAAGTGTGGGAACAGAGGCCGCTGTGACAAACCAGAGCTGCTCGGATCTCCCACTGAGCATTAAAATCTTATTTTATGGTACATTATACACTTGGCCTTTCGAACAATCAGTGGCCGTAAATGGTGTTTGCATCCCGGAGCCAAATGTGGGGAAAGAACAAGAGATAATCCGTCTGGCTGGAGAGGATGGGGTGGGAAGGGCCAGGGCTGCACAATTATTTATGTCCACTCAGAGACACAGGGAAATGAAATGCATTAAGAGGGCTGCCAGGCCCTCCTCAGAATGGGGCTTTAAATGATATTGATGTGGTGCTAATGGGTGCACAGTTTGTCTCCTCTGTGTTACAGCTCAGAGCTCCGAGCTGGCACTTGGAGAGCCAGCTTAGGCATAGTTGGTCTCTTTAGGAGGATTTATTTCTGGGGATTTGGAGTCTGAAAGAGCTGCAGAACCCGTTTGACCCAACAAGAGGATCAGGGGCACCCAGCCACGGTGCCACTGCTTTCACTCACGCCTCATTCACCAGACAAGGGTCAGGAATCCTTAAATCGGGATTTTTTCCCCTGAATAAGAAATGAAGAATGAATCTGAATAATATCCCTGTCTGAGGATGACCCTTGGCAAGGGGCTTTGAGGCTGGCAGGGTGTCACACGCTGCCCCAGGATGTCACACGCTGCCCCAGGATGTCACACGCTGCCCCAGCAAGGCTTAAAATCCCCAGGGTTTTGAGCCAGACCTCCTTTAAGAAGCCACATTTTCCAGGTGACAGAGGAAACTTTGTCCACTCCTCCAGCCTGTGTGGCTGCCTTGGAAAACTCTCCCACCTATGGATAAAAACTCCTCATATGTGGCCTATTCCTTTCAGCTTTAATCTCCTCCGGAATCAGCTATTAAATCAAGAGCGTGTGTGATTATCTTTGGAGGAAAAGGTGCAGGGTTTGAAGGCAGGAGCTGTTTATTCATTCAGTTCCTCGTGCAGCTCCTGCAGGAACGCTGATCCTGGCATGGAATTAAGGGAGGAAGGGCAGAGCTGCGATTTGTTGGCTTGATCTGACAGCCAATTTTCAGATCTGGATCAGAAAGTTATAAAGGAAGTTTTAAAAGTGCCTGCATTTGGGTTTAGCTCTGTGGAGGAGAGCGTTATTTTTCACTCTGCTTTCAGGGAAAGTTTTTAATGTGTCAGGGTGGTTTTTAAGGATTCAGTTCATTGTGGCAGCAGCTGAAGGCAGCTGAGAGCAGAGACAAATGCTGTGCACTGAACAGGCCTGAAGCAACACAGCCCCTCCCCAGAGGGAGATTCTGATAAATTATTAAGAACAACTGAGGAAATCATAGAATCCCAGCAGGGTTTGGGTTGGAAACCTGGCCTTGGACACTTCCAGGGATCCAGGGGCAGCCACAGCTTCTCTGGGCAATGCCAGGGTCTCACCAACCTCACAGGGAAGAATTTCTTCCCAGCATCTGATGTAAATCTCTCCTCTTTGGGTTTAAAACTGCTCCCCCTTGTCCTATCACCGTCTGCCTGGGTGAAAAGTCGCTCTCCATCTCTTTTATATTAACCAGTGAGTCATGAATCACAGCAATGGATGTGTGGAATTCTCTTGCTGTCTAATTCTCTTCCTCCTGGAACAAACCCACCCTGGGATCAGCTGAGTGATGCTGCTGAGGTGTCAGAGGAGCTGGGTGCAGTGGGTAAAGAAATGCACTCAACTCGTGCCTGGGGGAGTTTCCAGCCTCTGTTTCTTCAGGGAAAGCTTTCTCCAAGTGTCCTGGGCAAAACACAGCCAGGAATATTCAATGGCAGCTCAGAAATTCAGGCAGGAGCCAGCCAGGCCATCAGGGCAGCGCAGAAAGTGGGGTGTTTCCCCCAGTCTCTCGCTCCACACGAGCAGAGAGAATTATTTCTGTGGCTCTGAAGGGAATATCCCTGTTGCGAGCTCTGCCTCCCATCACCAGGCAGCTGCAGAATTGCTTTCAAATTGTTCTACATTGGGTTCTGCTCGCGAGCTCCTGGGTTGAGTAAGACACTGGAAAAACATTTGGGAAGGAGGGAGCAGAGAGGAGGCCAAAGGGTTGGGATTGGGGAGAGTGAAGAGGTGAAAGGGGGGTGAAATATCCTATTTTCAGCAGAAGCTCAGGGCTCACAGCAGAAGGGATGGGTCCTTTGGCCTTCCAGAGAAGCAGGGCCTGGCACGTGGATGTGAAACTACAGGAAGGCCAAAACCTTTCACATTTATGGTTAAAATAAGGGTTTTTTGGGGGGGGCACACCCAGCCTGGTGTCTTTTCTCCAGCAGTGAGAGCAAAAGGGGAATCACTGCCACTGTGCAAGCGTGGAACGGAGTCAGAAATGAAACCCTGCAGGTGAAATTGTGTCCTCTGAGAAGTGAAAAGTAATTTTTCTACTGACTGCATCTGACCACAGCTCTGCTCTCCCCCATCAGGTGCCAGGCCCTGGTTAACTCTGCTGCCAAGGTAGCTCCTTGCAGTGCAATAAAAATAAACTGCTCTCTGATCCAGCTTTCCTGATAGCAGTGACTTTGTTTAAGCAACTTTTTAATGAGCCCTAGCTCTCCTCCCAACAGAGGCCTTTGCTATAATATCCTAGAGTAACAACGGGCTGAAATAAATCAGCTTTTACAAACCCATAAACACAAAGAAGGGAATGTAAACCAATTTCTGATCTAGTTGAGGTGCACTGAGATTTCACAGAGTGCCATGAAGCTTGAGTGGATTCTGAAATTGCTCCTGAGCCTGAGAATTCATCTCTCCTTTCTCTCCTCTGCCAGCAGAGGTGTTGCTCTTAACCCCTTGAAGGCTGGCCTTGCATTCACCCTTTTTTTGGTGTTTCCACCTGTCTACAATTCATTTGTGTATTTGTCTTGAGGAGGATTCAAGGAGCTGAATGCTCAGAGCCCTTCACTGACCAAAAATTTAACAGTTCTTGGGAGAAAGGGGCATCAGAGAGAGACAGAAACACCTCACCCACCATGGGTATGAGCCACAGGGGTACCCAGGGCTGGGGGCACAGCTGGCAGCCACAGCAGCACTGCTGGTGGCACTAAAAATTGGGGGGAAACCAATGGAAAACTGGAATTATTGCAAAAATCGGAATTATTGCAAAAACTGGTGGTGCTGCCTGGAAAATCCTGCAGGTTCCCAAGCCCTGCTGGGAAAAAGAGACCCATCCTCACCACCCTGCCTTCAACAAGTGCCCATGCACTGTGTAATTAACCCAGTTAGCAGGGTTGCATGCTAACTCCATGAAACCAGCTCATTATCTGCTCTGCTAATTAGCCATGGGAAAACAGGCACAGGGTTTATGACTATCCGTTTAAGAAGGGGGAGGAGGAAAGGAAAAACCTGTTGAAACGGATTTTTAACCCTGTTATCCCTTTGCTTTTTAAAGAGGGATGAAGGCAGGACCAGATTAAAGGCCCGTGTGGAGGAGGGGTTGGTTTGGCAGACTGGGGCAGGGGGCAGGATGGAGATTTTGGGGGATTGGGGTGAAAAGATGTGGGGAAATGGGTTTTTCCATCAATTCCTGTGCATATTTGGGTCAGGGTGACCTTTCTGCCTGCCTGGCCATGTCAAACAATTGTGAGATCCATTGAGATGTAGCCTCAGCTGGCTGGAGCGGGGCTGGGAACAGCCCTGAGCAGGGACTGGGGGGAACATCAGGAATGTGCATCCAGAGCTGGCTCACCCAGCAGAGCTGTCACTCTCACAGGAAACTCGTTCTGGAGTTTGCTGCTGCATTTGGCATTCGGAGAAGAGCCCAATTCGCTGATGGTGCTGATGGGATATGAAAGGCAGGATGGAGTTTTATTGCAGAGCAGTTGACCTCGCTCCAGAGATATTACTGATACACAGCTGCTGTTCAGCGTGGCAAAACACTGTAGTCATTATGTGAATCTGGCTGCTAAGAGAAGCAATTAGACTTCAGAGCTTTAGGATCTGCTTTAAAAAAAAAAAAAAAAAATTAAAAATCCAGGCACATTCAGGTGGGAGGATGGGGCAGTTCCCTGTCTGTGTCAGGAGGTGGGATTGCTCTGGAGGAGCACAGGGGTGCTTTGTGCTGTCACTGAGGGTCCAAGCAATGACCCTTCCCCATTTTGAAATCAGCTGAAGGCAGGTGAGAGCGTGGTTCTGTAGCTGCTCAGTGGGATTCCAGCATTAGCGAGGCTCTTCTCAAAGGCTGTGAGATATCACAGAACCACTGAGGTTGGAAAAGAGCTCCAGGATCATGGAGTCCAGGCTGTGACCGATCCCCACTGAGTGCCACATCCAGTTTTTCCTTGAACACCTCCAGGGATGGGGACTCTGGGCAGCCTGACCACCTTTTCCATGAAGAAATTCCTGCTGCTGTCCAACCTGAACCCACCCTGGAGCATCCTGAGGCTGTTTCCTCTCACTGAGAGCCCAGGATATATGAAATACAGGAGAGCCCAGGCGAGGGAGGGAGGCAGGGAAGGTTTCTGTGCTCGCTGTAATTACGCTCGGAGCCTGTGTCAGCGATTACACTTGTTCCACTTGTACAGCACGGGGCTGGTGCCTTGTTTAACAATGCACAGCTCATTGTTCTCGCTGCAGCCCTCAACGCCACCAAATTGATATTGCTTTTGCACGGGCAGGCAGATAAGGCACGTGCTCAGCACCCTGGCAGGGCCACGATAGCATCGCCAAGCACGGGGAAATTAAACAGCGCCACGTGGCAGCAAAACCCCGCTTCCTGCCCCCAAAAACCCCTCTTCCTGCCTCAGCAAAACCCCTCTTCCTGCCCCAACAGAACCCCGCTTCCTTCCTCAACAAAACCCCTTTTTCCTTCCTCAACAAAACCCCTCTTCCTGCCCTGGCAGCAGAGGAATTCCCAGCTGGAACCACAAAGAGGAGGGCAAGTGAGAGGGATGTGCCACTCTGAGGGAGGAAATCCTTCTGTAAGGGATGGGAGCAGAGAAAAACCCCTGGAAACACGAGTGCATCACTCATTGGGGAAACCAAGTCACACCTGAGGCTGTCCCTGGAAATTTTGGCTGGGCCTTTAAAATAACTGATAGTTTTAAAGCCCTTCCCATGCCAAAATACACTCTGCCTTCAGCTGGGACACGGGGAAGTGTTGTTTCTATGGCAGAGGGTGGGAATCTGTCCCAAATCTGTCCCAAATCTGTCCCAAATGTGTCCCGTGCTGCACGTGGGAATGAGAGGAGATTAAGAAGCAGGAGAGAACTGGAAGGAGAATGGTGAGCATGAGATTGCCTCTGACAGGCAGACACTGTGGCAATTTTTTCCCCCGAGATGCATTTTTGTCCTTCGCTGAAAAGTGCTCATTTGTTGTAGCAGAACTATTCAAGATTTGGAAGCGTTCACGAGGAATTTTCTGGGTTGGAAAAACACGGTTGGAAATTATCAAGGCACCCCAGTCTCATGCAATCAGGAGGCAAAGTCTGGGAAAGTCTGAGTCGAAATTCACCCTTTCACTTGAAGTTTAAACTTGAACGCTTTAAAATACCCTAAAGCTTCAAATCAAAATGGAACAATCTAAAGTTATTGGAGGGAAGGAATGACCCAATCTAAACTGTATTTCTACTGGTCATCTGGGGAAAATTGGCAGCACATCGACTTTTTGCTTCAATTTGAGGTAGATTTCTGTCAGTCAAAAGCACTGTTTTCTGCCCCACGCTTTTTCCTCTCTCTGTTTGGTGCAATGTGAGCACGCTGGGGGATGTCTGCAGTCCCTGGGTGTGTGGGACCCTGTGATCCCTGTGCCCAGAACCTCTCAGAGGAGTTTCTCCCTGTGCCAGGCTGGGCAGCAGCTCTGGTGATGGGCACTGTTCACCCCAAAGGGAAGAAATGATCATTTTCTCTTGTCTCATCCCCAGAGAATATAAATTTTTTCCTCTTTTGAATAAAATTTACCCAGTTTTCTTGCACCTTTAGCTTTTCCCCAGCCTGGAGGAGCTCTGAGAGGGCAGTGGGAAGGGGAAGCTCCACCATGGGAATGTGGGATGCTGTCCTGGCTGGATTTGGGCCTTTCCTTCCTCAACCCAAGCCACTTGGAGAAGACAAGCAGCTTTCCAGAGTCTCAGCTTTCTGCCAGTAACGACCCTCTGGAGTATTCCCATTTCCATAGATTTACTGGCTTAATGCTTTGTTAGAACAATAAAAACCAGTTAATTATCCCTTACGAGATTCTGCCTCCCCACCTGCCTCCCTCGGCCCCCCCAGCCCCACGGCTGGCTGTGGATTTATCTTCTGTTCATCCCTTTGATTTGGAGGCTGAATAAATCGGGAGAGCCAGAGTGATTCATGTACTGAGGATTGCATATTGATCTGGCACGCTCTGCTCCTCGCAGCCCCCATTAGTCACGGCAATCAATGGCTCCTCCTGGATGGGAACTCGTGCTGGTGGAGCCAGGACGGGAGATTCGAGATGGGGGAAGGTCTCTGCACTTCAAAACCCCTGCCCAGCCCCTTTTTTTTTTTTTTTTTTTTTTTTTTTTTTTTTTTTTTTTTGGTGTGTTTTTTT
>VWZT01002545.1:0-24933 GCA_013397055.1 Pachycephala philippinensis | reverse complement strand
CATGTACAAATTAATTCAAAATGAATATTACATGAGTCATCAAAATGCTGCAGCTTCCCTCTCTTTATTTATATTTATCCTCCCACGTGAGCTGTCACCTGGAGGAGCCGGCGGCTCCAGGGTGAGGGGAGAGTGACTCATTCTTGCAACGGCTCCGACGGAGATGGGCTCTGCTTTTCCCTCCCTTCCAGCTGGGGATGCTTAAAATCCATGCAGAATGATGTTGGAATTTCCACTTCTGGAAATCTCTGGGCTGGAGGGCAAGAGGAGACAATTCCTGGCTGCTGCCTGCCTCTCGCTGCCCCCTCCCTGGTCCTGTTCAGCTGAAATTCCTCTTTCCTCTGCTTTTTCCTCCTCCTTTTCCCTCTGCTCTTTTGGCATCTGATGGCCTTTCAGCCTCCACTTGACAAAAATCCCAGTGCCTTGTCTTGTAGCTTTGTCATTCCCCAGTGATCCCAGTAATCCCTTCCCTGCTCTGGTTCCTCGCATCCTTCTCAAGGTGATCCATCCCTTTTTTCCTGTGCTTTGTCCCCAGGTATTATCACACCTGCTGCCTCCTGATTTGATCTTTTCCACTCTTTTCCCTGGTTGCTTCCAGGCTCGGTGTCCTGACATTTTGCTAGGGGCTCACAAACCCCCTACAGTAAAAAATAATCACCAAACTCTTCTCCTTTCCATCAGATTTTGCCATTTTTTAGGGGAATTTTGTCTCAGCAAACTTAAATGTCCATTTATTTTCATTCCCCTGTCCCCCACCCCTTTCTGGAAATGGGCATGTTGTTCAGAAGGTTAAAAGGGCTTGGAAAACTGGGACTAAGTGTAGGGAAATTCAGACTCTATCTGGTTTTTTTTGCATTTTTCAACTGATTTACTCCAGTTGTATCTCTGAGCTTTTGGTGGGAGCTTGCAGCGAGCATTCCAGCTGAGGAATTAATAATTAGATGGAGCAGTGATGGGTGCTGTGGAAATAAAATGATAGAGATGGGCACAGAGATAGATCAGTCTGACCGAGAGGAGCGGATTCTAAGCAACGTTTTAGCACATTAATGGAAATCCAATGTGATATTCACCCAGGAAACTCATTGCAGGGGTTGAGTTCAGCTGCTCAGGAGACAGCCAGAGCCGTGTGAGCAGCATAGCCAACACCACCCAGCTCTCATTTCCCTGTGGAATTTCCCCAGCTAATTCCTGATGCAAAGAAAAGCAAATTCAAAACTTCCACTCGGAGCAGGGCCTCACACCCGGGGTCCCTCTGCCATTTTTATGAGTTACCTCACCTAATGAACAGATTCTGGGAGAGATGGAGAGCTCCCAGACAGGCAGGGAAAGCCAAATTTGGAGGATTATTGATGAATTATTCAGCCCTCTCTGCCTGTCACGCTGACATGTGAGCAGGAGCTTAATGCCCCGAGGCACCACTTCATTGTGGGAGGACAGATCCTGGTTTATAATCAACATATTGCATAAATGCCCCTTATTTACGTGTGCAAAGCAATTTTTTCTGGGTCTCAGGCCTTAATCTCAAGTGTCTCCTGTTTGGGAACAAAAAAATTAAGTTGTGTGTGAGGTTCATTTTCTGTGGCCGGTGTCAAAAGCTCTTGAGGAGCAAGGGAGGCAGGAAAACTGCTTGGTTCATCACTTATTTATTTCTAATGAATGGGAGAGGAAAAATGCAGCGAGGCAATCCAGGTGAAGTCAGAGGGAAAGGTTTTTAATGAGAGGAGCGAGGAGGAAGAAGTTATCCAGGAGAGTCACTGAATCCTCCCCTCCCTCAGAGGAGGGGTTGGATATCTGGGATTCTGCTCCAGTGACAGGCAGAGGGATGCAACTGCATGGGTCTAAGACAGAAAGGAAGAAAATTAAATTACAGGTCAGCTGAGACAGCTGTGATGAAGACGTTTCAGAGGCATTGCTGGGCGTGGGAGCCCTCAGCCTTGGCAGTGTGCAGATTCCCCAGGACGGATAAAACCTGCTTTAATTCCAGCCACAGGCGCCTTGTCCTGCCCCAGCCGCCAGAGCTGAAGGTGACTTTGTGTTGAAAAGCAGCAGGGAGAGAAGAGGAGGGAGTTTAGGAGATCCTGGGAGGCTTTCCCCTCTCTCCTGTCCTTGGAGTTCAAGCTGCAGGCCCAGCAATCGCTTCAGGGGCCAAATTAAATCTGCCCCAAGCCTTCCCCAAAGCCTCCAGGAATTACAATAGCAATGCCTTAAAAAAAAAAAAAAACAACAAACTCAAACCAAACCCAAACCAAACCCAAACCAAAGCACTGAATTTGTGTCACTTTTAGACCTGAAAGTGAGGATTTTCCAAGCTGTTTGAAGCGCCCTGATCCTGCTCAGAAGGAAGGGAGTCAGCCTTCCCCTCTGCCTGCCCTCCCAGGTCCTGGACAAAGCTTTCCACAGCCACTAATCCAGTTTATGTTGCCCAGGGGACTCTTTTCTGTCTCTGGAGGGACCCAGGGCTGTATTTTGGTGCAGCCCTCTAAGTGCCCTGCAACACTTGGGCTGGAAGGTTTTGTATGAACTGTTAACCACTGCCATCAATCGCTGCTGCTGGCTTTTATGGGGGAGGCACTGCAGCCTGGAATGCGCTGGAAAAACATCCCTGGACAGTGAAAATATCCCTCTACAGGGAAAATACCCGTGGACAGGGAAAATATCCCTGGACAGGGAAAATATCCGTGTACAGGGAAAATACCCCTGTATGGGGAAAATATCCTTGTACAGGGAAAATATCCTTATATAGGGAAAATATCCTTGTACAGGGAAAACATCCCTGGACAGTGAAAATATCCTTGTACAGTGAAAATATCCCTGCACATGGAAAATATCCCTGCTGGGGCTGAGCTGGAGGGCAGAGAGGAGAGGGGGAATCAGGATCTGCAGCTGAGAGGGATGAAGGGAGGATGCTTTGGTACCAGTGAGGGGAGAGGCAGGGCTGGATGCACCCCTGGGGCTGGGGCTGCACCAGGCAGCGCTTCCAGGAGCTGGATTTTGGGGAGATAACTCCATCCCTGAGTGCAAACACATGAGGTTTGGCTCTGAATGCCCATGGGCTTCGTGGCTGTGTGGGCAGGCTGAGGAAAACCAGCCCCACTTCACCTGAAAAAGTCCCCTCAGTCCCACCACGGGCACTTGGGGTGACTCCCAGCTCAGTTTTGGGCAGGACGGTAAAACCAGGGGTGGGATATTTGGGTTTGAGGGCTGAAGGAATGGTGCCACAGGGCAGGAGAGGGCAGGGTCCCCCGTTCTAGGGGAGGTGTGGGACAGGAGCAGGGCGGTGGGGCTGGGGGTGGAAAAATGAGGTGCAGGGGCGCTTTGGGGTGCAGAAGTGAAATAAATGATTGGCCAGTTATCCTGGGGTGATTAACTGGTATAATTTATTAAGGCAGGCTGAAACAGAGAGCTTCAGGGAGTCACTACATGCCACCAAAGAGCTCTTCAGGGTGCAGGTGAGCTGAACAAATGGAAATTGAGTGTGTCCAAGGCTGAGGAGAGTGTGACAGCCACAACTGCTTTTGGAGACAGCCCTTCCTGGCAGGCAGCCCCTCTGAGCTGCACAGCACGGGGCAGTGGCTTGGCTGCATCACTCCCACCTCCTCCTGATCAAAAAGGGGTCTGATCCCCCCCAAAAAAGCCACAGCCACTTGTGTTTGTCTTGCCAACAGAGCTGGGAGCAGATTAAAGGATTTGTTCGAGGAGAAACGCTCCCACCCCCGGCAGTTTTAATAAACCAATAATCAAATAAAGAAGCGACTACAATAAATTAACATCTTTTACCAGAAGCCAGGCAAGACTATCCTTTTAAAGCCATTGTCAGAGTTGTAACCGGTGAGACGAGGGAGGGAGGGGAGAAGAAGGAGCAGCGGAGGGGAAAAGCAGGGAAAAAAGGGAAAAAAAGCGTTTAACCCCGGTTGTTAGACATGCGAATCCCACGTCTAATTTCCAGCGGCCTTACAGCGTGTGCGAGTGCTGATAAGGCCTGTGTGAAATTGGCAGCTCGGGCCGAGGCGTGGATGTGCCATAAACCATTTCTTTATTGAGCAGATAAAGGAGCGAGGCCGGCTGAGCATGACTGAGCCATTAAACTCTCCAATCCGAGCAGGAGGGGTGAGGAGAGACACCCAGTGCTATTAGGAACACCATTAGTTAATGAGAGCGTGTGTGTGTGTGATCAGAGGGGTCTCACACACCTGGGGTGAGCAAAGACACCCATTGCTATTAGGAGTGCCATTAATTAATGAGCACGTGTGTGTGTGTGTGTGTGTGATCAGAGAGGATTCACACCCACACCTAGGGTGAGCAAAGACACCCATTGCTATTAGGAACACTATTAATTAATGAGCACGTGTGTGTGTGTGTGGGGGTGAGCAGAGAGGATTCACACACTCATGCCTGGGGTGAGCACAGACACCCAGTGCTATTAGGAACGCCATTAGTTAATGAGAGCGTGTGTGTGTGATCAGAGGGGTCTCACACACCTGGGGTGAGCAGAGACACCCATTGCTATTAGGAACACTATTAATTAATGAGCACGTGTGTGTGTGTGTGGGGGTGAGCAGAGAGGATTCACACACTCATGCCTGGGGTGAGCACAGACACCCAGTGCTATTAGGAACACCATTAATTAATGAGCATGTGTGTGGGTGTGATCAGAGAGGATTCACACACTCATGCCTGGGGTGAGCAAAGACACCCAGTGCTATTAGGAACGCCATTAATTAATGAGCATGTGTGTGGGTGTGATCAGAGAGGATTCACACACTCATGCCTGGGGGGAGCAAAGACACCCAGTGCTATTAGGAACGCCATTAATTAATGAGCATGTGTGTGGGTGTGATCAGAGAGGATTCACACCCACACCTAGGGTGAGCAAAGACACCCATTGCTATTAGGAACACCATTAATTAATGAGCAAGGGGGTGTGTGTGTGTGTGTGAGATGAGAGAGAGGTCTCACACACACACCTGGGGTGACCAAAATTCCATTGCTATTAGGACCACCATTAGTTAATGAGCAAGGGGGTGTGTGTATGTGTGTGTGTGTGTGATCAGAGAGGATTCACACACACACATGGGGTGAGCAAAGACACCCATTGCTATTAGGAGTGCCATTAATTAATGAGAGTGTGTGTGAGATCAGAGAAGGGTCTCTCACACACACACCTGGGCCCAGGTTCTGTATGGGGAGAGCAGGATGGGGGTGGGAAGGCAGGAGGGGGACACTGTGTGAGCCCTTGGAGAGGTGTGCAAGGAACTGAGGGTGAGGAGCAGGTAAATTGGGAGAAATTCAGGTGCAAAGCACATTCCAGGTGTGTCTGTGAGGAGCTGGGGCCATGCAGTGCTGCTGAGCTGGGCTGTGCTTGGGGTACTAACATCTTTTCAGCTTTGCTGGGTGTTTTCCCAGTGCCTGGTGTGCTTCCTGAGTGTGTTATCCCTGCAGTTTGATCACAGAATTTTGGCATAGATTGGGATTGGATTGGAAGGGACCTTAAAGTCCATCTCCTTCCACCCCCTGGGACAGCTTCCACTGGACCAGGTTGCTCTAAGCCCCATCCAGCCTGGCCTTGGGCACATCCAGGGATGGGACAACGTGTGCCAGAGCCTGGCCACCCTCACAATAAAGAATTTTCCCCCAGTATGTCATCTAAACCTGCTCTCTCTCAGTTTGATTCTTCTTTACGTGCAACTCTACCCCTGGTGCACTCAGTGGTGATCAGCAGGGCGAGGAAAGGGGAGAGATGTGCAGCCCTCGGGCTCTTCCAGCTGTGAATTCCTGTCCTTTCCCAGCCAGGGAAGGTCCCATCCCAGCTCTTGGCAGTGTCTAACGTGTGGCAGACAGCTCCTGGCCCTGTGCTCACTGCTGATGGGAGCAGGGAACGAGAGGCTGCAGGGCTTGGGAAGGCTCGGGCTGGAGCAGACCAGTTAAATCAGAGCAGATGGCCACATCAGCCCTGCAAAGGAGCTGCCTCTCGCTCTCCCCGCTCATCACCGGCCCCCATCCAGTCCCAGCCTTCCAATTTTCTCGGCGAGCCTCTGACAGCTGCTCCGGGGGAAATGGCGCTGCCGGGGCGCGGGGAGCGCAGCCCTCTCCTCCTTTTCATTACCCGCGAGCACCAGCTCCCTTTGTCTTCCGAAGCAATTTCATAGCCGGTGCACAAACACGGAGCCATCAAAGGAGCCTTTCACCGGGCTGGCACGGCAGACAATGGGAAGCAGATACACCTCCATCAACAAAGGGCCGCATTTCCATTTTGATAACAAACGTGCTGGCTCCCTGTCGAACACCCGCGTCTTGTTTTCCCTCTGTTTTGCCTCTGCCTCCCCCAGCCAGCCCCAGCACGGTGTGTACAATAGCGTTCCCCTTCCCTCCCCTCGCCACTTGTCGTGCTGACAGATCTGATAGTCCTGCGTGCCACGCTCCTTCCAAACAGCACGGAGACACAGAAGCAGGCCTTGTTTTCCTCCCTTTCAGCGTTATCTCCCTCTTTCATGTCCTCGTTACGATGGGACAGCAGAGATTTAGGAGCTGCCAGCAGGGTGTTTTGCTGTGTGTGCCCCTCTCCCTGGGTGTGCGTGCTGGAGCATCCCCAGGCTCGCTCCAGATTATTATTATTATTATTATTATTATCCCCAGGCTCGCTCTGTTCTTTCAGCTGGATGCGAGGAGGGGAGGAAGGAGAGGGCTGCCCTGACACAGGGCTCCCGACCAGCTGACACCTGCCAGGTACAGGGATGCTGTTCCTTTAGGATCCCTAAACCTGGCCCTAATAAAAGACAAGCTAGCATAATTAGGGGACTGCACCCATATCTAAATTATTCACTCATTTTACCCCTCCCTACAGCGATTATCTCAGGCAGATCTCAGCCATGCTGAGAAGATGTTCAGCAGATGAACAATGCTGGTTCCTCTTGCTCTGGCAAGACGGAGAGAGCCAGGCAGAGTTTCCACCCATGTCCCCACCTTGCCCTGTTGCTGCCCTGTGGCTGAGGTGTTCCCACCCAGACCAGCACCCTGTGCCTGTCTGTGCTGGTGATGGGTGTTGGATGCTGTGTTGGAGGGGAATTGGCATGGACAGCCCTCCTGGCTCACTGCTGGTCCTGCAATATTCTTATCCCCTTGTCAAGCCTCTAAACGGGGGGAATGATGCCTTGCATTTTAGCTTTTATATTTTTCCAATGCTGCATTCCCAGTGTGTAACTCTGCAGTGTCCTGCAGCCTGGGAGCTGCTGCTCTCTCATGCTGAGACAGACAGAACAAAGCCTCTCCAGGCTGCTCTCCAAGGACACCCAAAATGTGTGAGCCAGCATCTTGAGAAGGGGGGCAAGCTGAGGGGAAATCCCATCATTAGCTAAAGTTTAATTGGTGAAATTGGGTTGAGATGCAAATGGCCCAAAGCTCTAAAAGTGTGAAGAACTCGTGACTCGGGGTCCATCTTGGGTGCAGCCTTTGGCCTGCCCAGGGTGTGCCTCTGAAGGCCTTTCAAATAAATATCCACCTTTATTCCCTTCCTCCTGTCCAGTCTCTGTTTCTGGGTTTTCCTCTTTAGGCATCACCCACGGCCAGGGGAATGTGAGCACATCCCCTGGGAGCAGCTCCCAGCTGGGCTCTCCTGGCAGAGGAATCTATCAGAGAGAAACTCAAAGCTGGTGGGGACAGGATGAGGAGAAATGGGAGAAATTCTGCTCCGAGCTCTCAGGCTCTGAATCAGCCCTGCCCCGATGTGGCTGTGGAACAGCCCAGCAGGTCCCAGGCACTGGGGATCCTGGGGAAGGCAGGAGAGGACCAAAGAGCCTCAGCTCCTCATCCTCAGGGGCCCTCTGTGACCCAGCCCTGGCCGTGCTCAGTGCTGGGAGAGGATCCTGAAGCTGCAAGGACGTGGCTCAGGTCCCTCCCTTTGCTGCTATCCAGTGGCAATCCAGGGAAAGGCTCCGGTGCCAGGAGCTGTCCAGAGCCCTGAGCCTCCCTCTGCTTTGTCTCAGTCTCTTGTAACAAAACAAAACAGCAGCAGCAATTCCCTCTTGTGATGGTGAACACCACAGATGTGGGTGGGCTTTACTCCCCAGAGGTTTTTAGGGTCATTCTTTCACCCTCCAACAGCTGACAGAATTTTCAGCCACAGCAGAGGAGCAGTTTCCTTATCCTGGGAGGATGAGCAGGTGCCTGGGCTGCAGGAGCTCCTGGTGCCACGGCATGGAGCAGGGACTGGGAGAGGAGCAGGGCTGAGAGCTGAGGCTGATCTGGAACAAAAAAAGAGAGAAAAGGTGAAAGACGACCTAAGGAAACAGAGTGGGGCACGAAGAGGGTGAGGAAATACAGAGGAGGCCTTTCTAAAGGGATGGGAAACAGAAGAGAGGCCTTGCACGCAGCGGATTGTTCACCCAGATCAAAATGCCAACTAAATTAGGATATTATAGGTCACTGAACAGGCATTGCACAATGGCCGAGTCTCTAACAAAGGTTAAAACACGGAACAAAGACAAATAATGACACAACCCAGAGCCAGTGACCATAAACTCCAAACAAAAGGGAGGGCGGCGCGCAGAGGATGCGAAAGCAGAAGAAATCGTTGTTTGCAATCAGTGCTCAGTGGGTCAGACTGAAAATAAAATGGCTTTGCAGAGCCAGCATCCGAGCTGGGGACAAGGCAGCTTTGACAAGGTCTTTCAATAAAATTAATACACTTCAAACGCTGGGTAGGGATGAAAACCTGACATCAGCTCACAGACAGACAGGAACATGTTTGAAATGTGCAGTGTACGAATGTCAGAATGAAGGAGAGGAGCCCTGGTTTCTCTGAGCTGCTCTGTACAGCTGTCTGGGAATTTTTCTGTGAAATCTTTGGTTGGAAAACCACTGTTTAGCTAAATTGTAGCTATTTGCATTGAAAAGGGCAGTTCTGCTGAACTTCTGGGTTTGAAAACATTCACAGAGAAGCACTGAAATGGTTGGATGGTGCCAGCTCTAGCCTGGTTCTCCAAGGAAATGGAGTTATGGGATCACACCACACATGGCATCTGTGAGAAAAGGCTTTTCTGTCCTCTCCTACAGCTGCTGAACCCTCTGGGAGGGTGACAAAGGGACAGGGGGTCTCAGTGTCATTAAACTCCACACTAGAGGGGCTCACACAGCTGGGGAAGCTGTGACAGGAAACACCAGCACCCATTCTCAGGGCTGGTTCCTCTCTTCCATCCCCCACTGCCCCGCTCGGGTCCCTGGGCTCTCACAGCCTCCAGCTGGGCCCAGAATCCCCGAAATCCTGCCTTCCCCCTGATCTCACACAGAAACCATCTCTGCTCTCCCAGACAGGCAGCCCTCGAGGTGACTTTTGGGGTTGCTATGGCAGCAGAATTGATAACTCCCATCTAGAAAGGCAATTCAGCGTTGCAGAGGATGATCAGCAGCATCCATCACGCCCATACCCCATAGGTGCTGGGGTAAATGACCACCACAGCTGCTCAGCTGCATTTTTCACAGGTCCTGGTGGCTCTGTGCTGTCTCTTGGGCCATCCCAGCATGTGGAAAGTGAGTGAAGGACACACGACCTTCTTCTTGCTTTGCCACAGATGTTTTAGCTCCCCTCAGATAAGTCTTGGGAGAGGGTGGCTGCTGCTCTTTGGGGGAAGTTTTGGGTGCTGTGTGCTCTGATGGATGCTCCCTCAGCTCCGTATCTCGTTCTGCTGTGAGGCTGAGATAGCAAAGCCTTTGCCAGATTTCTCTAGGATCCTCTTTTTAAAGCCTCAGATCTGCCTGGCAGCTGGGGAGGTTGTACAAACTGGGGGAATGTGGGGATGCAGGGGATGGAAAAGGCAGGGCTTGAGTCTGTGACATCGAACCAGTGTGTTATCTCTGCCTCCAGACTGAGGGCAGAGCTGGGAGTGATCCATCCTGCAGCTGTCTGCAGCAGCTGGCCTCAGATCCGAGCCTGACAGCCCTCCCTGCTGCTCAGGGACAGAGATTCTGTCCCCTCGGGCTGTTCCTGTTCCCTGGCCCTTCCCACAGCCCCGGATCTGGGAGGCAAAGCTGAGGGCACAGCCTGGGTGTAAAACCTCCTGGCTCCCAGGGATTCAGGTGACAACAGCGTGGGGAAGACCCCGTTACTGCTCCAGACATTTCCAGGGTCACCACATCCCACCTTCTTTTGACACAGTCGTGTCCCTGTGAAATCACGTTCAAATGCTCATTTTTTGACAGTAATGCTCAAAGCAAGCACTGCTCCTTTCCCCTCCAGAATCCCAGGCAAAACGACGATGATGAGATCCAGCTGCTCGTGCTGCAGCACTTAATGAACGCTGGCATTTTTATGGGGAGCACCAAATATTTTGTTGGTGTTAAAATGACCCACACAGGGTGGATCCCCAAAATTGCTCCCTCACCATGCGAATAAAGGCAGATTTGCTCTTGCCTCTTATTTTATTATTGATTGTACCTCTCTTTTCCTTTGACTCCGAGATGCTTCAGCAGAGAGGGGATCAGCATTCCCCACCCCCAGCCCCTGTCCCCCTCCCTGGCATCAGGGCAATCAAAGCAGCCACTGCTGCTGAGCTCTGCTCTCTCTCCATTTCCCTTTTGACCTGCCTTTTTTCTACATCTTTTTTTTTTTCAGCCTGTTCCTCAGAGCTCTCTGAGCCTCACATTTCCTTGACTTTGATTGCAGTGGCTGAGGTAGCAATAGCAAGTGCAATTTTTGAGCTGTGTTTCACGGGTGCTTTAGAATAAAACCCCGCATTAGCCCGAGCGGGCTCCAGGATGCTCTCAAAGCCACTGCTTGTCACACACACCGTGCCCTGCCTTCTGCCCCCCGCTCACAGAGGTGACACCAGCAGCAGGGCTGCTGTTTCCCACCCCCATCATCTTCCTCCAAAGTGACAAAACAATGGTTTTGTTGCTCCAGTGATGGAGATGAAGGCCCTGCTCTCCAGTCCTCAATCCCACGTGGGTGCCACACACCCAGGTGCTGCAGAGTCCCTCCAGCGAGGCCATGAGCTCCAAATCATTTACACCTCCGAGGATTTTCCACCTCAGCCCTCCGTTCTGATGGAAGGATAAATAACCACGACAAGCCCCAGGATGTTAAAGGCAGGCTCTGCTTCCCTCCCAGGACTCATCCATGCAGCTGCTGTCACCTTGCCTCATGAATCCCACGTTAGCCTGGCACACTGCTGCTCCAGCACTGCTAAATCTCTCCCTGGCTCCCTGCTTGGAGCAGCTGGGATTTGCAGCTCCATAAAAGTCTCTGAGCACCCCCAGGACCCTCGTGAATAACAGCACTCGGTATGGAAATGATCTGCCTGGGCAGGAGCTGCCACTGGTGTCCCTTGGCTGAGGGCACCTCATCCCTCGGGTGTCCCTGCCACCCTCACCATGGATTCGGATGGAAAAGCTTCACAGGGATGAAGGGTGGCCGTGACAAGTGTCCAGGAGGGGATAACACAGCCCCCAGACCCCACCTTTGCTGCCTGCCCAGGGCCAGGCGCAGCCCTGAGATGTTTCCCTGCCAGCCCTGAGATGTTTCCCCGCCAGCCCTGAGAGGTTTCTCTGCCAGCCCTGCCGCTCTCCCGCTGTTCCCAACACGTCCAGCACAGCTCGTGCTGTTCCCAGTGACTCACTACCAAGATATCTGGTAAATACACAAAAAAACCTCTTTGTCTCCCCGTGTTACCCGGGGAAAAAGCTCTGAGAGGGAACAGGTTCCAGCCCACTCCTTCCTGCGTGTCCACCGCACCCAGCAGCCTTCAGCAGCTCAGGTTCCCTCAGTGGGTGAGCAGGGGAGGGTTTGTCCAGGACCTATCAAAGCTGCAGTCAGGGCAGCAGTGAGGTCTGCACCTCGTTAAATGGATTTAGGAGGTGTGATGGTGCTGCTGGACATCCCTGGTCTGCAGAAGGAAAAGTCCTGGGAGCAGAGGGAGAAGGGCTTTGAATTGAGGAGTAGCAACAGAAGGAAAAGTCTTGGGAGCAGAGAGAGAAGGGCTTTGAATTGAGGAGTAGAAATAGATAAAGAGCAAGGCCAGCTCTGTCCATGGCCTCGAAAGATCCCTGTGAAATTGAGACAGCTGGGAGGCCTCGGTCCCAAAGCCACGGAGCCGTCCCAGAGGGCTGCTCCCAGTATCAGGATGGTTTATCCAGGAACTCTGCCCGCCTCGGGATCAGGCAGCTGAGCTGGGATTAACCGGCCCCAGGGCTCCCCGTGCCCACTGCAACCCCCCTGGCACCACACCTGGCTGCCTTGGCACCCACACAGCAGGACAGGCTGCTCTGGGTGCCACCAGGTCACACATTTTGGCACCCAGACCGCTGGGTGTGCCAAAGGGGACCCAGCAGCTGGCCAGGGGGCTTGGGCCAGATGGTGGCCAGGATTAGGGGTTTTTCAGGATGCATCAGAAGCCTCGATGATCTAATATTGCTCCAGATGTGAAATGCCTTAATCCACGGGGAGGAGGTCTTTTTTTACGGGGGGAGGAAGGGACTGTCCCTGCCAAATCCCTTCCTGGAAAGGAATTCTCTGGCCTGGCAGGGGGTGGTGGTCTGGGAGTGCATTAAAAAGTGACAGAACAGAGCTGGCTCTTTGCTCTCCACTGGCAAACCCCACACAGAACCTCCCTGCACAGCAGCTCCCCTTCCCCTCCACGCAGCCGGCCGGGCTAAGAGATTCTTTAAAAAATGCCTTTATTACAGGGATTATTATCGTAAGTAGGTTAAACCATCATCGACAATGCCAGCTACCCTGAGGAGAAAAAAAAATAGTGACTTGGAGGCTGGTGATTTCAAGCAGCTGCCCACCTCCCCTCCCAACCCCACTCTGACTAATGCAGACCTCAGGCAGATGCCTTGTGGCTGTGATCTCCAACGCACGAAAAAAGCCTTATAAATAACCACCATTGTCCCGAGATTGCCATCTCTGGCTCTCCTTTGTCGCCCTCTCCCCGAGGCAGAGTCGGAGGCTCCCGTTTGAGGAGAAGCAGGGCAGGGCTGCATCTCCCCAGCTCTTCTCCCTGTGCCCGTGGCTCTGCTGCAGCCCAGGCACAGAGCTGTGCCCAAAAGTGAAAGGGAGAGGGCTCAGATTTGGGTAAATTCACTCCCCTCCTGCGTGAATCGGGCCCTTCAATTTTTCCCTCTTGATTTCACACCTGGTTTGGGTTCGTCTCCGTGTTCCTGAACACTCCCAAGTGAAGGAGGGTTTTACCACTCAGGAAAACACCTGAAAAGGTTTACAAAAAGTTTGTAAATAAGGACTGAGACTCTGGGTTCCCGGCTCCCCTCCCAGCGGTTTTCCATGTGCCCCCCTGTGCCTGATGTGTCCCTGCAGCCCTCGGGACGCTCATGTCCCATTTTAGGACAAAGCCTAGTGAAACCCCAACCCCAAAAGATGGATGTTGAGGGAAACTGGATGTAAAATCCTGGACCTGAGCAGGGTGACAGCCAAACCACCCCCTCCCAGATCATTTGTGAGCGATTAGGCTGGGGAAACATCCCTGTTACAGAGGGTTTCCTCTGTTAGAGAGCACACCCAGCCAGCCCCAATTCCAAATTAACTTCATCCCTTCTGGCCTGAGGGGTTTAACACAGATGGAGACCCTGAGGATGGAGCTGGATTCCCCCGTGTGAGGGCAGAGCAGCTCCTCCCAGCCCGATGGGGAAACCCCAGAGCCAGGGGGTATTTTCCAAGGATAGATAAGGGAAGCAGAGCGTTTCCTGGAGCTGGTTTATGGTACTTTTCACACTTACCAGCTGTTTGCACATGAAATTGTTTCACACGATTAGGCAGGTAACAGCACCTCTAAGCCCTGTGTCAAATATTATTACGCAATAAAATAAAACCCCGAGGGAAATCGTCTTGACACACACCCTGATTTACACCCTGCACCGTGAAGATAATTACATTTCAGTGCGATATATAAAAGGCAGCAGAGGAAGCTGGTGGGGAAGGCGCAGCTCTCTGCAGTGCCTGCTCAGTCAGAAGTGTCTTGTTAATCATTGTTTTACAGGAATCAAAACCACGGCTGGAACAAGGAGGGACTAACGGGCTGAGGATCCCCGGGGTGGCTGCGAGGAGGGCTGGAATCAGGGCTGATGGGGAAGACAGCTCTTGCAGAACAGGTACCAGGGAGGGGGAGCAGCCTGACCTTTTCCTGCCTCTTCGTTGCCTAAACAAGTGTACAACTCTCATTATTGCAATCTTCTCATCCCCAAGAACAAAAAAAACAGCTGAGGGTGAAGCTGTAAATGTATTTGGAGATGTAGAGAGAGGGGCGTGGAAGGATGGATTTGCTTGGGAGGGAGCTTAATGTCTCTGAAAAGGGAATGTATCCCTATTTTCTATTCCCTGTTCCCAGGATGAGGGTGCTGGGCTGTGTAGGAGCTTTGTTGTGCCTCTGAGCTGGGCACGGGGAGAAAGATTGGGTTCAGTGGTCACTAGATCTCATCTGCAGCCCATCCTCACCTCACCCGAGTGCAGAAAGATTTTCCTTCTTTCCCAGTGAAGGGGAAAGCATTTCATGGGGAAATCCCAGGAGGGAGTGAGATTTAACCTGCCTCATTGCCAAAGTGCTCGTGATGTGAGTTCAGGAATTTTCACTTCTTTTTTCCTTCTCTTTCTTGGAGGCTGGTGGGACCAATCCTTTCAGGAGGTGAAAAAGGGACATGAAAGTCTCAGTCCCCACCTCCTTTCCTGGTAAGAGAAATTGTGGCCTGAAAGTGCAGCTCTGGAGGTCTGGGGGATTTGCAGGTAAAGACTGGGATGGGGACAGTGGGTAAGCTGAGGAGAGGAGGCTGAAAACTGGGATTTACTGGACTTTGCAGCGTTGAACTGAGTTCTGACCCACCCTCCCATCTTTGCCTTTCTGCTTGTCCGAGCAAAGGTGAAATCAGCGCCCAGTGATCAGAAAAAGAAGAGAAAGAAATTAATTACTCCTAACAAACTTTTAAGATCATGGGTTCTGCCTTCTGAAAAGTCTCCAAATCCCCCCGAAAAGCCAGGTCCATGCAGGGCACTTCACACGCGGGCAGAGTCTAATTCCCTGCCTGATAAAAGCAGGAGGAAAGATAAAAAAGCCTGCAGGCAAATAGGATTAATTGTGTGTCAGAGGTGCCTAATTAGAAAGAATGATGGACTGGAAGGCAGCACACAGGAGGCAGGAGCCAGCCCAAGCTGCTCTCTGTGGCCTGCTCTGCTTCCAGGAGCTGCAGCCCTGGGCACTGTAACTGCTCCAGCATCAGCAAGTCCCTTTTTCCCATCTGTCCCCTCCATCAGGAGTCTGGGAAGCCTTTCCCTGGTACCTCTCATGTGCCAGCGTGACCCTGGCATGGTTTCATCCATCCCCATGTTTATTTACTCCATCCATCCCCATGTTTATTTGCTCCATCTACCCATCCCCTGAAAAAAATCAACGTGTTAAAGAACCCTCGTTCCTTCTCCCTTCTCCATTTCAGGGCCTGTCCTTCTGAGCCTTTTCTCCTGCAAGGATTTGGAGCATCTGGAATGTCTGAGGCAAGTTTCTCCTCACTCACAACCTCGGGGCACCTCGGAGTCCCTGGACACAGAGCTGGCTTCGTTAGGATTTCTCTCTGCCCGGAGATGGAGCCTGGGTTTCCATCCTAAATGGAAATAAATGGCCAGCAGCGTTGCACTGGAATTTTCCACAAAGAAGAGCAGCTGGAGGGGATCTGGTTATTACACGTGATGGGAGGGTGCCAGTCTCCTCTCCTGCTCGGAGGCTCAGAGAGCGTGAGTGGGACTAATTTCATTTCACCTAAAGCATTCAGCGAATCCTTTTCACCATGTAAAATCCATTGCAGTTTTCTCATTAATCCTCCGAAGTACAGACACTTACTCCAGGCCTAATCCCACTCGGCTATTGTGTTTCTCTACTGCAGCCTTCCCTCATCAGCTTAACAAATTCCCTGATTTCAATGGGAGATCCAAAGCTGAACACGCCGGGCATTAAACTGAAACCGTCTCCCAAGGACTGCTGCACCTTCCTCATTCCCCAGCCTGAGCAGGGATCAATCCTCCAAGAAGGCAGCAGAGGTTCAGGTCATGAGCTGTGACATTTAAAAATTGCTTTTCTGAGCCTGTGTCAGGTGAGACAAAACAACGTCATGTATCCCAGGCAAATTGGAATTGATCGCAGCCGGGTTTGGGGCTGAGATCGTCCCCTTCCCTTTGTGTCTCTTCTGGGAACGATCCCAATTCATGCAGGGAAATAGATGGAGAGTCCATGCTGGTGATAAGGCGCTGGATCTAATTAACAACTTTGTCAAAGGGCTTTGTTTCGGGGCTCGGCTGCCCTGCCAGCACCCCCATCCATCAGTGCTGAGCAGCCCTATCTATGCACGGATCTGAGCAGTGGCTCAGGAGCTGCTGCACCCCCAGTGCTTCTGCTGGACCTCAGACAGAGCTGCTCTTCCTCCAAGGACTGGGATTTCTTCTCACTTGTGTGCCTGCTTGCTCTCCTTTGTGTTCATTTTGCTGTCGTTCCCTGTTTCTCCCCATTCCTCCTTCCCCTTTGCTGCTGGTTCAGGACCGAGCTGTTTCATTCCCTCTTTCACTCTGCCACCTCTAAAACAGGGAATGCTGACCCTTCCATCTGCTGGGGGCTCCTAAAGGAAAGGCTGAAAGATGGTTATAATAATAATATTTTCGTCTCCAACTGCTCGGCTTTGCTCACCCGTGTGATTTGAACAGCTGTTTCCTTCATTTACACCACAAAATCCTGGTGGTTTCTCCCAGCCCGGGCTGGGGGTGCCCTCTCCAGTGTGAGTGGTGGCAGGGAAGTGGTGCTTTATCTCCTGGGTGATTCCCTAATCGGGGTGGGGTTTGCACAGAGGATTTCCAGCCAGGAAGAGCTCAAACTCTCCCTGCTCTGGGTGTTTGTCGAGTTCTGGGCTGCAAAGAGCCTTCTTGTGGCTGTTCATCCCCAAACAAGGACTGCAAACTCCTGCTGTTCCCCCAAACCTGGCCTTTCCCAGGCATCCACCCCCTCCCAGCCCACTCCCCATCCCCTGGGGACCTCAGGTGACCTCCACAGCTCACTTTTCCTCCTCCCCCTGGCCCTGATTTCGCTCTGAGGATGCACCTAACACCTCAATAAGTTCCTGAGATGCATCTGCCCTTGGACCCCCTTGACACTAATCCAGGCTGATGCCATTTGCTCTCCTCCCATTTAAAAGGTCTGATTCCCATGTAAATGTTTCATTTGCTTCCGAAATTACTTTGATCTCTTCTGAATTTTTTATCTCTTTTTATTGCGTTCTGGGATCATAATCCTGCTTTATGTCCTGCTATCTTTTGGAGAGGCCAAATGCCTGCTCTGCATTTGTTTTTTGGGTCTGGCATTTTCACTGTGCAATTGGCTGCATGAGCACACTTCTGAGGGAGAGATTCACAGTGGAAATTAAGCATAAAAGACTAAATGCTCCTGTTGAGCTATGAGCCGTTGGGTTGTTTTGTTAAATTTTTAAGAGTATTTGGATGGAAATGGTCCCTTTTTTTTTTTTGGGTTTAGTTTTTTACAAATCTCCTCGGAGAAACCATGGCAGCATCCTGGAATATGCAGGGAAGACTTGTCTGTTTTAATAAAAGCGAGAAGGGGAATCAAAATAAACCCAGAAACAGTGATAGATCCTCTAAAATTAGCAGCCTCACAGGCATCCTAGGAGAACTAACTTGGGAGTGATGGTGTGACATGCACAGAAATGGGGGAGAGGCTTTTTGATCTCCTCAGCCAAGCTCCAAGCACGATGCTGGGTGGAAAAACAAGGTTCCGACTCTCTCAAAGGTGTGATCTCCTGGGAATGGAACCTGCAGCAGTGCCCTGGAGGAGCTGATGGAGGCTGGGGGAAATGGGCACTGCTGGCACAGAGCTTGGGCCAGGAGAGGGAATAAAGGAGCAAGAGGGGTGGGAGGGGAGTGTGGGTGAAAGCCCAGGCTTGGAGGAGAGGAGCAGGGAGCAGAAGGGAGGATTCTTCAGCACATTCTGGTTTGTGCCGTGAGCTCACCCAGCTTCTGAACAAACAGAAAACAACAAAACCTGTCCATAAAGCCTGAATTTCCCAGCATTAATTTGTTGGTGCCTCCCATTTCCATTCAGGTTCTCCTGTGGTTTATTCTCTCCCATCAGTGAGCCCCTCGTGCTGCCTCGGGTTCAGGAGGGCTTTACCCTGCAATGCTGAGGTGGTGCCCATTCCATCTGCACAGAATCCCTGTGAGAGCTGAATTTCCACGCCCAGCCCCTGCTCAGCTGGCCCTGAGGCACTCCTGGAGCACAAAGCACCCTCCAGGCCTGGGGAATCCTAAAAGGAAAATCCTGGCACGATCAAACCCTGCCTCACTTCAACCCTGGCTGCCTGCAGATCTCCCAAAACGAAGTGCAGCCAACAAGACAATCGTGGCCTGAGACGGACGAGGCTGGCCCTGAACAAAGAGTTGGATGCTGATGTAATGTTTAAAGAGAAATCACTTTTTCTCAGCCCCAGCTGGCTAAAAATCTGCTGGCACATGGGGCTTGGGCCAACCCCTTTTCTTCCCTTCACCCCCTCCTCATCACTGCAGCAAGTGAGGTGTTCTCACTGCGAGCTCCAGAGTTATGGCTCTTATTAAGTTGGAATATCTTTATAGACTTCTCCACTTAGAATATACAGGCGTGTTTACACACACAGCCCTTTTGCTTTAATTTAGTCCTCTCCTTCCCCGCACCCCATCAAGTGACTTCTAATAAATGACCGAATAAATGCATTCAGATGGTGCTGTAATGGAGAAAAATTCAGTGTCTAATGAAGAGATTGTTCCTACCCCGGGACTGTAAAGATGAATGATGGTGACTGTGGTTTGAAAACTCCTTTTAGTTTAAAATATTGTTCCTTCGTCAGGAAAAAAAGAAAGCGCAAAGGGGAAAAAAAACCAATTCTGTGTAGTTTTTACCAGTCAGGAGCTGCTTGCACACAGAACAGAAACTGTCGCAGCCAAAATTGCTTCATATATCATAGCCCAGCACCAGGCAGATAATGGCAAAGCCAGTTCTGATCAGGGACTGATTATTGCTCCATGCTCCGAGCACTGATGTGCAGACAACTGACTGCAGCTTGATTTCCTCGAGCTGGATTGATCTTTCCGGGCTGAAATTAAGGATGTGATCACCCTGACGAGGTGCCAACCTGAAGGAAAATTCCTAAAAGGAGCCAGTCCTTCCTCTGCCACACTTAAATTTTCTGTTTGCAGTAGGATTGTCTCTACTCTGTAGCTCTGGCTGCTTAAAGGGAAAAAAAAAGGGCTTTTTGTCTTTACCTGTTACTGCCAGACCTCAAATTATCTCAAGATCATCTTGGACCTGATGGAAATCTGTGGTCAGAGCAGTTACCAGATTGCAGAAATGGGAAGCAGAGCGGAGGGAACTGTGATGAGATCATTCAGTTTGGTGTCATTTTGCTCTCCCCCGGCTCATCCAACGTGATCCTGGAGCACCCACGCTTTCCCAGGCTGTGTGTGTGTGTCTGCTGATCCCACAGAATGTCCCTTTTCCCGACATTTTTGTCATCAGGAGCTTCAAAACAGGGACATTTCCCTCTGGTGCAGCAGCAGCCAGGCAGGATCGGCAGGGACAGTCACAGTGATAAGAGCAACAATTAAATTCTGTCTGCTACAAGAGCTGTGGCCACCTCTCCTTATGTAATTTCGAGTCTCAGAAAGGACAGAAAGTTGGGAGAACCCCAGGTTTGACAATTCCCGTCGCAAAGTTATTAACATTTCACTGCTGCAGAACAAGCCCCGAGCTGGGAAAGGCATCCAGTGGCCAAAGGATCAGAGGAGAAAGCAAATAACACAACAAGAAAGTTGGGAGCACCCCAGATTTACCCACATTTGGCAACTCCCACGTGCCTGTTATTAACATTTCACTGCTGCAGAACAAGCCCCGAGCTGGGAAAGGCATCCAGTGGCCAAAGGATCAGAGGAGAAAGCAAATAACACAACAAGAAAAGCCATGCACTGATGAATCCCCTGCTGCTGAGACAACAGCAACTCAAACCTCCACCTTCCACGGCTAAAGCAGCACATTAAAATTAATTGAATGAGCCTCAACTTCCACGAAAAGGATGTTCTGTGTCTGTTCATCTGAATCCTCGCTTCCCTCAGAGATGCTTCTTTTTGGTGCCATTAATCCAAATTGGGGCTGTAAATTCTCCTCGTTGAGGAGAGACGCGGATCTGGGATGTGCCAGAATTTGTTATTGGGTTTGTGATACGCAATTGTGGCGATGATTATAATATCAGCAACTGGATTTCAGCTGTCCCCACACACGGAAACAGGCGGGCTGAAATGAGCAGTGACAGCAAAATGGTCTTGTTTGCACATAAATCCTTTAATAACCAGCAATTTCAGAAAGAGAAAAGTCGGAGAAAAAAAGAAGCTGAAGGACAAAGAACTCACATATTAAATCCTACGCCGAAGTTAAGTCTTAAAAACCGTATCATTAAGGCTTTCAACGTGCCTTGAAGAGTGGGAAAAGCAACCAAAAAGGGTTAATTCTCCCCCGAAATCTCTCATCCAGCGACCACTATTTGCATGCCTTTTAAGGCAGCCAGGAAATTACATTAATTTCTCTAATGTGTGCAGTGCCATAAGTTCTTTTTTTAATTACAATGATCAAAATATTGCTTAAAATTAAAGGCAGCTGCATTTGTTTCTGACGGATATCATAATTGCAATTGTAAATTGGGAAATGTAATGTTTCCTGGTGCTGCTGTGAGTAATGGCTCTGAAATCATTATAGATAGGTAGATATAAATAAACCAGGAGATCTGTGAAAATAGAGCAAAAGCAAGCTAAAAGGGTAATTAGCTGAGCGAATGGGAACAGAGGAATCCGGTGCTCAAACAAAAAAAAAGATATTCTAAATCTAAATATTCTGAGGAGCTCTGTGACTGTAGTGGTATCACGTTGGGAAAAAATAAATTTCCAAAAGGGAGAGGTTACCAAAAAAAAAAAAAAAAGAAAGAAAAAGAAAGAAAAGGAATGAATTTGAGCTATTTGAGCTCTGAAGTTTTTTTTTTGCTGTCTTTATAAATTCCTCCCCATGACTGAGGATGGCACAGAGCCTGATTCCTGTGGGTTTTTCCTACCCTTGGGTTTGTCTGGGAGCATTGCTGATGTCTCGTGCTGATCCCTGCTTTTCCCTGAGGTGGAAAAGTGGATGGTCCTGGGGCTCTGAGGCTGATGAAAAGCCAAGTGACATCTTTAAACCAGCTCAGGGGAGGATCAGCTCCCTCTGTTCAGGGAATTTGGGCTTTTTTGGGGGGTTTTTGGGCTCCTTTGCCCCAGGGCCATCCCGAGCCAGGATGCTGCTGCCCTCCAGGAACGGGATGGAGCTGTGGAAGAGCTGAAAATACTCAGAAAAACCCTTGGAGCAGGCAGCAAGGTGCAGCTGAGCCCTTTTTTGTGTGCCCAAAAGCCCTTCCAGAACAGGAGCCAATTGGGGGTGGGTGTAAATCCAGAGGAACGCGCTGCCCATCAGTTTGGGAGTTTTTTAGGGACAAGAAAAATGAAGTTTTCTGGATGTGAGGCCCGGGCAGCTGGGAAATGGCCAGCTCAGCAGCACCATTTATCAGCAGGCCCTGAGATATAACAAGCAATCACACTCCAGCTGGTTTCCCATCAATAAGCAGGGATGGAATATTAGTAACAATTCCGTGGGATTCGGAAGGCAAACACTGAAAAAAAAGGGGAAAAAATAAAAGAGCAGTAAGCCTGGGCTCCCTGCTCTGCTAAATTCCCTTCTCCAACAGCTCCAGGTGGTGCTGCCATGCTGGGAATGGTGGAAGGGATGGGTGGGTCAGGGAAGGGAGAAACAGATGGGAAAGGGGAGCAGTCAACAGCTGTACAAACCCCTGGAACATCCCCAGATGGAGCAGCTGACCACGGGGCTGGAATTGTTCCTAGCACAGGCAGGACACTGACATCCAACACTGGCTTGAGGATACTTCCTGGAGATAAAATTAGAGGCACAGGAAACAGAAAAAACAAAGATTAAAAATAAAAATTAATAATAATAATATTAATATTAATAAAAATAATAAAAGTGTGGAGCTCTGGCGCTCTGGGACAGCCCAAATTTGGCTTTCAGTGTTGTGCCCACAAAATCTGCAAGCACAAGTAGAGCTGAAACCGTGGAACATCTGCTGAGGAAATGCAGGTCCTTGCATGTGTGAGGAGGCACTCGGAGCTCAATTGGAGCTAAACCAAGCACCAGAATTTGCCTATCCAGGCAAAATTCTGAGAAAAGCCAGTCCATCCCATAAAATTACCAAGAAACCCTTTCCCTCTGCTCTGGGCAAGAGCGGAAGCCTGGAGACTTCTCAGGCTTCATTAAAGGTGTGGGGATCATTATTTTTCCTCCTTCAGCTCGTAGAATCACCTCCTGAAAGGATCTTTGGCAGCCAGAGAGGAACCTAACGAGGACAGTGACCGATGGGAGGGCCTTTGTGGGTTCCATAAACACTATTGATTTTCACATTGCAGAGGAATGAATGAGATGCCAATTGTGTATGAACTGAGCCCTCATCTCCTGCGCTGTGAGAAACAAAACACTGGGTGCCCCCGAGGAAAGAGGAGGCTGGGGAGGGAGGGAGGGAGCGCAGACGTGGGATTGAAAAGGTTGTCTCCAGTTTAGTCCCCTGCTATTGTCAGCCAGCGCCTCAAGAAAGGCCATTTCCCAGCTAAGCAGGCTGATTTAAACCATGAGGAGATGGATTTAAACTCCTGGTTGCTGTCTGATCTCAGAACTCCTACCTAAAGGGGACCAGAGGAGAGAGGGAATGGTGAATACTGAGTGAATAAAGCGAGAACAGGCCCCTCTCTGCTCCACAGGGCTCTGCACAAACCCAGCTGTGTATTTACACCCTCACGCTTGACAGATGACAAAACAGACAAGCAGGCATCACCTCCCTGCCAGTCACAGGGAGCCAACCCTCCCAGGGCTTCAAACCTGCTGCTGCAGCCAGCCCTGCACCCCTGGGAGCTGTGGGGGTGTGGAGGGGCAGGAAATGATGGGATGCTGTGACCCCAGAGCCGTGAGAGATGACACAGAAAGCAGTGTCCTGCTCTAACCCATCATCACCATGACGAGAAGAGCTCAGGGTCCTGCTCTAACCCATCATCACCCCAGAGCTCAGGGTCCTGCTCCAACCCATCATCACCACAGAAATCACTGTCCTGCTCCAACCCATCATCACCATGACACGGCCCCGTGTCAGAGCTCAGGGTCCTCTGAGACACCCCATCTCAGCTCCAACCCATCACCACCATGTCACAGCCCCGTGTCACTGTCACAGAGCTCAGGGTCCTGCTCTAACCCATCACCACCACGACAAGGCCCCATGTCAGAGCTCAGTGTACTCTGAGACATCCCATTTCAGCTCTAACCTATCACCACCACGGAGCTCAGTGTCCTGCTCTAACCCATCATCACCACGACACGGCCCTGTGTCAGAGCTCAGGGTCCTCTGAGACACCCCATCTCAGCTCCAACCCATGATCACCACGACACATCCCCGTGTCACAGAGCTCTAACCTGCTCTAACCCATCATCACCCCAGAGCTCAGGGGCCTGCTCCAACCCATCACCACCACGACACGGCCCCGTGTCAGAGCTCAGGGTCCTCTGAGACACCCCATCTCAGCTCCAACCCATCACCACCATGTCACAGCCCCGTGTCACTGTCACAGAGCTCAGGGTCCTGCTCTATGCCATCATCACCACGATGAGAAGAGCCCAGGGTCCTGCTCTAACCCATCATCACCCCAGAGCTCAGGGGCCTGCTCCAACCCATCACCACCACGACACGGCCCCGTGTCAGAGCTCGGGGTCCTCTGAGACATCCCATCTCAGCTCCAACCCATGATCACCACGACACATCCCCGTGTCACAGAGCTCTAACCTGCTCTAACCCATCATCACCACAACTTGGCCCCGTGTCAGGGGTCAGGGTCCTGCTCCAACCCATCACCACCCCGAGAAGAGCTCAGACCCGGCCATGGGGGTGGTTTCATCTCCTGCAGGGCTCTAACAACGCTGAACCCCGCGTCTAACATCACTCAGCGTGACTACTTAATGACAGTCATTAGGGAGCGTGGCAGGAACCTGAGCAGTGTGAGAAGGAGGGATTGCTCTCAGAACACCAGAACACGATTCCCTGTCGGTCAGGCCCTTTAGGAAGGGATCCTGCCCATCCCTCCCAGCTCCCGGGCTCAGCTCTGGGACTGGGGAGCTCTGCCTGCTGAGGAGCCCGAGGCAGGGCATGTGCAGCTTCTCCTTCTTCCTCCTCCCCTCCCATTCCCAGCTCTGTTCTCACTCTCCAAAACCACCGAACGATCCCTCCTGGCTGCTCTTGAGGGCAAGAGCAGGTGCTGGTTAATTAGAGAGGTGTCCCTGGGAGGGGAGGAGGTGACACCATCACCCCCAGGAGGGCGGAAGTTCTCCTCACCTCCGGCTCTCAGGGAGAGCAGGTGGGATAAACCCTCCAGCCTGGCAAAAGGCACGGGGAGAACTGGCACCCACCAAAGGCACGGCCAGGGTGGAGTGGCACATGGAGGGAGTGGTTGGACACTCTCAGGGTAGGTGTGAGGTCTCTCTGGAGAACATCTCACCCCTATTTCAGCCCCCAGAGGCAGAAAATCCTCTGTGTCCTGTGCTGGGAACCACTTCCAGAGGCTCAGGGCAGCTCTGCACCAGGGTGGAGCTGCATCTCCTGAGGTACCAACCTTTCCCCACAGCACCAGGAGCATCCTGCTGCACCTTGCATCCCCCTGCCTCGAGCATCCTGCTCCCTGGGCTGCTCCCGCTCTGCTGGGACACCTGAGCCCTAATAAACCACATTTCGCACCAGCAGTGCTGACCTTTTCCATGCTCCTGGGGTTCAGAGCCACCCCCTGCCCGCTGTGACACC
>VWZT01002544.1:194491-308640 GCA_013397055.1 Pachycephala philippinensis | reverse complement strand
TTTTTTTTTTTTTGCTTACAAGCTTCAGCTATATGTGCTCTCCAGCCTGTCCCAGTACTTTCCTGTGCACCCACAGAGCTCAGATCACTGCCTTTCTCTCCTACATATCTGGTCCTGCTCACCAATTGTCAGGACCACTCTCGGTTTGGAGAACAGTAAGAAGCCTTGCTGTCACTTGCATGGCACAGGTGTCAGCCCTTCCTATCTGTTCACAGAATCACAGAATAGTTATGGTTGGAAGGAACCTCTGGAGATCATTTAGTTCAACCCCCCTGCCATGGCAGGATCACCCAGAGCAGGTGACACGGGAACTCGTCCAGGGGGGTTTGGATTGTCTCCAGAGAGGGAGACTCCACACCCTCCCTGGGCAGCCACCACCACCCACTGTTCCAGTTGTCTGCCACCCTCAATGAAAAGAAGTTCTTCTTCATGTTGAGGTGGAACTTCTTATGTTTTATTTTATGGCCATTGCTACTTGTTCTGTTGCTGGGCACCACTGAACAGAGTCTGGCACCATCCTCTTGGCACCTCCCTTTGAGATATTTTTATCCATTCCCAGTCTTCTCCAGAATATCCAGGTCCAGCTCCCACAGTCTCTCCTCATAAGATGCAGTTTGTGTCAAAAGGTAGTTGTTTCAGCAAGAAGTTTCATTGAAATAGTTACATAATTTCATCAGCTGTATACAGTTTTGNACTGGACACAGCACTCCAGGTGCTCCTCACCAAGGACAAGCAGAGAGGCAGGATGACCTCCCTTGACCTGCTGGTCACACTCTTCCCCCAGGATCCCACTGGCCGTCCTGGCTGCAAGGACACACTGCCAGCTCATGGACAGCTTGTCACCCACGAAGATTCCCAGGGCCTTTTCAGCAGAGCTGTTCTCCAGTAATTCAGCCCCCAAACTGTTCTGGTACTGGGGATTATCCCTCCCCAGGTGCAGGACCCTACACTCGCCCTTACTGAACCTCATTCGATTTCTCTCCACCCAATTCTCCAGCCTATCAAGGTCTTGCTGAATGGCAGCTCAGCCTTCAGGTGTCTCAGTCACTCCCTCCAGTTCTGTATCATCACCAAACCTGCTCAGGGCCTGTTCTATCCCTTCATCCAGGGCATTGATAAATAAATTGAATAAGTATTGATCCCTGGGGAATGCCACTGACTACAGGCCCCCAGCTGGATCCTATACCACTGTTCACAACCCTCGGCCATTCAACCAGTTTCTTGATCCATCTCACTGTCCATTCATCTAACCCACATCCTGAGCACACTACGAGGATGTTGTGGGAGACAGTATCAAAAGCCTTGATGAAGGTGAGGCAGACACCCATCCACTGCTCTCCCCTCGTCAACCCATCCTGCTGTGCGATCATAGAAGGCTTTCAGATTGGTCCTAATCGATGAGGGATGTCATTTGAGTTGTGATTTTCCTTCAGCTGCAGGAAATTTCTGTTTCTATGTTTCTTCTGGATCAGTCTCCAGGCTAAGCCATGAAATTGCAGGTCATCTCCTCTCCTTATTCTTTTTCCTGGTCAGACAATATCTGCCGTGATGCCCAGCAGCCTGATGTGCCACAAGCCATAGTCCTACAGTACATTTGTTTGCCTGTCAGACATTTCAGCCATTCCCTGAACGTCCTAAAGCTCTTCCTCAAGTTATTCACTCACTCAAGTCTGTAACCTCTCATGTAAGTTCTTCTCTCTCATTCAGGATGCAAACTTCAGACAGTTCTCCTACCTTTAACATAAAAGAAACAAATTCAACAGCTCCTCCTGCGCTCTAATGAGCACCTGAACTCCTTAATTAGTTTCTCTCGTTTTTAAAGATCTGTCCTTTTATAGCCCAAACTCTGTTAGTGAACCTGCTGATGTATTCTCCCATTCAATTCACACTGACCTGCCTCTGGATCTCTGAGTCTGAAGTCCTCTTCTGAGAGAACACAAAAAGAGCTACAAGAGCAGCATCCCTTGGGGAGCTCCCGCTGTAACCTACCACTGCTCCCAGGCAGAAGTGATGTCCCTGGCAGTGGGAGATGCAGTGGTGACATTTTAAGACTTATTTTGACAACACTGGGTGAGACAATTAGAAAACATCCCCCAGTTCTGCTTGCAGCAGGATTTTTCCATCCCCAGTGCACCCAGTTAAGATTCCTGCAGTGGCCAGCAACCTGATTGTACTATCCCCGATACCTGTCTGAGCTCTGAAGCAGCTTGGTTTGAGCAGCAAGGTGTGTGTAGGCATTGGAGTCAAAGGGGAGAGAAACGACATAGCTCAGAATACCCAGATGCCTTCTAGAAGAGAGCCTAGACAGAAGAAAAGGGCTGATGTTTCTACTACCTACTCTGATTTTTCTGGATTCAGGGCTGTATTGTGGACTGGTCTCTCTGAACTCTGCAACAACCTAAGCCATGTGGGGCACCAACCAGAAAAGGGTACCCACTCTTCCTCTGTACCCACTTTATTTCTCTTAAGTGATAATCTGTATCCAAATCCTCCACCCCACCTTCCCAATTACAGAAACACTGAAAAAGCCACAGAAGTTAAGCCCTCAAAAAAGAGAAAGACTAAGTTCAAGAGTTACCCAGAAAAAACATATTTACAAAGACGTTTTACAAAACATCATGTACTGGTTTTCCAGCAAAGAAAATCGAACTTGCTCCATGCACAGCTTGGACCAGGCACAGAAAGAACCCAGCTACTGAGAAAAAAGGCTGTTCCACGAGAAACTCGTGCTTGTCTTGCTGAATAAGTATGTAGTTAATGAGGCAGTGACTGTGAGAAGAAAAAGGAAAGCCTCATCTTAACGAACCTTTGGAGAACTAGATCCCATCCCTGCCAGCCCAGAGCTCCAGTGCAACACTGGATGAACCAGGTAAGATGAAACCTTCAGAGGTGGCTGCTTAATTCCATGTTCGTTTTCCCAGTCTTACACTTGAGACACCAGGGATCCCACCTCCACACATGCCATGGGCCCACCGTTTTAATCAGCTTAACTTCTGGAATAATTAAAACACTTTCCCACTTGTCTGGGGGAGAGGGGGTGCAATTAAACACCCCCCACCAAGGTCAGTCTACACTTGGCAATTTCTCTCTTGTTTAGCAGAACAGAGTTCTGCCCCCAGCCTCACGGGAGTGCTCCCTTAAATAGATCTGTCATTTGATGGGAACTGTCAGCTGAAACAAGAGCATGAAGGGATCCCATAGAGAGGAGTAGGATTTGGTATTCGGAGAAGGGTTTAGAGACTCTGTAGCAAACGGAGCACACACTGGTGAGGACGAAAAGAAACACTGTTCCTCCACGAAACGAGGCAAGAGCTCTGCAGTACATGATGATGCAATTACAAGCTGTATCCTGTGACCAAGGAGCAGAATTATGATGGCAGAAGGGTATTGGTTTATTAGTGGGGGTTTGTGTTTGGTTTTTTCATTGTGAAGGGAGATAAAAAATTGCTGAATTTTAACCACTTAATTCCATGAAGACAAAGAGAAGAGAGCAGAGAAAAGGTGAAGCCTTTAAAAGAAAGGCTGCACTGCAACACAAACAGGCATATACGAAAATCCTAGTCTCCCCACTGGCGATGAAGCTTGTCCCAGTCTGAGACAAATTCCGAGGAAACGTCCGAATTCGAACATCCTCTGATAGAAGGCAGGTCACAGCTGCCCCTCCCCCACCAGGTTCGGGAAAGAAATATTCCTCAGAGGAAAGGAAAGAAACCTATTTATTTAACAAACACACAGGAAAAGAATAATAATAATGTTAAGTAATAAAACCTCTCACTGTGGAGAGAACCTGGTAAAATTCAAAGTCCTTCTGTAGATGTGGCTGTTCTCCCCCTGGTGCTGGAGTGTGGCCCCTCCAGGCCATGGCATGGGCCTCCTGGTGCTGGTGATCCAGACCGGAGCAGAACAATCCAAGGAAAGGTCTTGCCTCAGCTAGCAAGCCGGCTAAACAGCTAAGAACTTTAACCCTCTGTCTGTCTCCTGAGAAAAAGCTGAAAAAACTCGGGGAAAAAAAAAGAAGGGTGCTTCCTCCACTCTTGCCACCGTAGAAGCAGAACGCAGAGGAGTACTGTGACCTTGGAGCACAGACTGCTTTGAAAAGTTCGCCCGGTTTTTTTCTCTCCCCCCTCTAGGGCTCAGTTTAAAGGCACAGAAAGGCACAGGATTTCATACCTGGGCACAGGGCAGGCGATATGAGATACAACAACATAAAGTCACCCCAAGACAAGCTTGAGCTCCAGGCCCCCCACATGGGTCTCTGGTGACAGCCACAATGCCCCCAGCAGATGCCAAGTCCTTTGCTGTACTCATAACCTGCTCTCTCCTCTCACATCTCCATTCCAGGCTCCACGAAATGCTATGTGCTTTTGGAGGCAAAAATTCATCAGTCACCAGTCACACCAGTCATACCCCAGCCCACGAGGACAGAACAGGTGCCTCTGTTGGCAATACCTTTTTGGGTCTCCTATTCCAATCTGTGCATGTGCTCAGGGATGCTCCATGCTGGACGTGGTGAGGGACCATGAGACCTTAACTGAGGGGCTTATGAGCTGGGCAGAAGTTCTCAGCCCAACTGTTGTGGCTCTGGTCAGACTTACTCAGACAGAAAGCAGAGATCATTCATGCCACTGAGCACAACTTTCCACTCATTATAATCCTGTGTCAGGGGAGCTCAATGATGTGACAAACTAGGACAGGAGGTCTCAAGCTGCATCCTGATCACAGCATGTGAGGGCACCCTGTAAGTTCCAGCTGCACAGGGTACAGCCAGCTCTCCTCAAAGACAAAGGAAAGCAAGTTATAAACAGTATTTTGTCCTTTATGGCTTCTGCAAAACAGCATACAGAGTGCAGTTGCTTACAGGAAAGGAAAGCAACAGTCCTCCCACCAACTGCTGCCTTCAACACATGAAAAATAAAACCAAATCATTTAGGGGATGTGCTAGTCTTGCAGGCAACTGTGTGTTACGAGTTGCAAAAAAGACATAAAGCTGGAAGATAGCTGAAAGGGAAGCTGATGACCAGGAACTGACAAGCAAGTAGCAGAGAGGTATTAGTGGTTCTGCTTAAACTCCCATACAGAGCCTTGTCCTTGTTCCCAAAAAGGCTTTTTTCAGGGTATGAGGAGTACCAGGCACCTCCTCTGGCCCAGGCTCCCCTTGCAGAGGTAGTCTGACACTGATCCTGGTCTCAAGATTGCCTTCACTGCTCAGTTTTCACTATTCCCACAGTCCAGAACATAAGGACCGGAGACCACACACATGTGCAGTCGATGCTGTGCAGAAGGCAGGTGGAAGTGCCAGGTGAGGCTTGCCCATCACCTGGTAAACCACGTGTACAATGCTGCCTTGCAGACACACACACCCCCCACCTCACCCACACAGTCTGTCTATTTCAGATTATTCTACCCGCTTCTCTGAGGCAGTCAGGAATCCCTCTTCTACTGCCTCCAAAAACTCTATGATGGGGCTCAGCTGTGTCACACTCTGGATCAGCTCCTCCCTGCAGCACAGCAAGCGACTGGTCAGCATCTCTTCCTTGGCTGTGCTCTCTGGGGGGAAAAAGATTCAGAAATACAAGAGAAGAAATAAGTCAGTCTGAAGAAACTGACAGGTTCCTGAAGCGAGGGAGACTCTCTGAAAGATCTAAGTGAATAGCAAAGCTCATCCCAAGCACAAGCAGCAGAGGAAAATCACTTTCCTATTCTCTTTAAACTCTATGAAAGGAAAATGTCTCATTTATCTAACAGAGCACAAAGCCATAAAGCAAGCTGAAGGTTAACACCAGGTTTGCAAGGCCACTGTTTTGTGTCAGACTCTAGTAAAAAAGAAGTTTTCAACCCCAAGGCTCAGCTGTGCTCTGACCCACACTGGCTGCCAGCCATTGATCCAGCCCTCCAGACAGTAGTGGGGAGAGCCCTGCACAGCTACACCTCCTGCTACAGGCAGAAATGCTCCAGGATCTTCGCCAGCACATGATAAACCTCCTGCATCCGGACACATCCGGGTTTCTCTGTAAGGTTGCCCTCTCACTTTGCCAGACGTTGCACCCGATTTCCTACCTGCTTGCTGTGGGGATTCTCTGCTGCCATGTTCCCTCTCCAGCAAAGCCGCTCTCAGCTCAGGATTCGTGTCTTGAAACGGCTTCAGAAAAGACACAAGGGTCTGAGTGTCCAGGGGTCAAGAGTCTCGAGTGTCACTATCCTGGCTATGAGGATCCTGGGACCAAGCGTCCTTCACTTTGCCCAGCAGCTTCTTTAACACTGACTGTTCCTCTGCCCTGGCCAGACAGGCAGACAGAGCCTACAGCAGACCAGAAATGCAGGAAGGTTTAGAGAACAGAGTCGACTGCCCTACACAGACAGACACAACAAGGAGAATCCTGGGGTTTCAGTCAGGGGACAAAAAATTAAACAGAACCAAAAAAAACCCACACAGACACACACCACTGAACCCAAGCTCTGGCCTGTGGCCACCTGCCCTGGGAAGAAGGGCAGCAAGCCCTGCTGCCAGCCCTTATCCATACAGCAAATCCCACAAACTGGAGCTGTTTCCAGCACCAAATCTTTCTTCATGTCCAAATAACCAAAGACCACTAAGTGTAAAAGACTTGACAAAGCGTGAATTAAACACTGCTACTTTGGAAAGCAAAGCTAGGGCAAGAGATACTGGATCTCGCTGCAAAACAAGGAGGGATCACTTGCACAGAAATCAGAGAGCATTTCAAGAGGAACTTTCAGAAATCTCCATTCTCAATCACAATGGAGTTCTGTCTCCTAGAGAAAACTCTGGAGAGAAGGCACGCAAACTCTGAGTGCCATGGGCTCTCAGCACACCTGGCAATCAAACCCAGAGCTCCAAAATCTACTTCAGTGACCTGAAACAGCAACCAGAGGCAAACAGTACAGAGGCCTGTACAGTTACGGAAATAAAAGGCAAATAAATAAGCTGGAACTCTTGCTCCCATTTCCCCAGAGTCCTTTAATGCTGTAAATATTGCCCCTGAAGACACATGCTCCCCAGCTCTCCAGGAGAGATGCCAGCCTTTCGGAGCAGGCCGCCTTTATTGGAGACTCCAGGGATGTGATAAAGGTACCTTTGAAGTGGGAAGTTCAGCTCCGCTCCAGGGAGAATGGCCATTTTCTGCTGTCATTGTCATTTTTATTCCGATGATAAAAAGATTGAAAGCCCCTGCTTGGGGCTGCACCGGGGCCGGTGGACTGGCTTTTCCTAGCAGGTGTAAATGCTCACACATTAGTGCAGCAGGGCACTGCTATGACCTATTGAAATGATTCCACAGAGGGGAAACTGCAGCAGTCCCAGCTCTTCCCACTCACGGCAGTGTGCCTGCCGAACAGAGAGTGTGGACATGAAGGGCTCTGGTGTAAAGAAAAACACAGATGTGCTGAAGAACAAACTTAAAGGTATTTTTTTAATGCAAACAATTATTTGTAATGACACTTTATAACCAGATCGTGTTTGTTCTGAAGGTTTGCGTGCCTGGCCCCTTCCAGATCAAAATGAGCATGTAAAACACAAAATATCTCCACTCTCACCACCCTAAAGCTGCTCAGATCCTGCCAAATCCATGTTTGCACTAATATGGATGAAGAGTAACTTGCATTGTTGCAATATATTTTTTAATTTTGGGGGTTTTTCATTAAAATCAGCACAGCATTGCTACCCAGAGCCCCAGGTAACACCCCTTCCTCAGTGCATGGATTTGATTAATAGAAATGAGTTTTCAGTAACTGAAATGTTCTGCTATTTATAGGCTCTTTCCAGAAGACATTTCCTTGGACACATTGCTCAGTGGGAACAACAGCCTTTTAGCATTGTTGTGAAAGAGCACACAGTACATTTCAGGCTTACTTCGAAGCACTAACAATTCCCAAAGATCCTGGAAAAAACAGAGAAATACTGATACCAGCTGGAATCCTAGCTTCCACTTAGTCATAATGTGCCCCCACATTAGAGCCTGATCCACCAGGCTTTCATTGCCTGGGACACTGCAAAACCCTTCATGGCCAAGCTGGCACAAACTAGCACACATCCAGCTTCCATGTGGGAGGAAGAGACTGCCTCTCTACGCAGAGAAACTGCATCACCAAGACCTGGCTTAAGCTTGGTCAGAGCTGTGCCACCAGATTCCATGGCACCCCAGAAGTTTGGTCCCAGTTGAGGATATCAGCTCTGGAGGCCACAACACTCCCACCTCAGCACCATGGAACATGTCACACACTGTGGAACAGCCTTCCCAGTTCATCTCAAACCGTTCCATGACCACATCAGCCCCAAGGCAAGTTCTGATCAGGAACCTCTGCAGGTAAGGATCCAAGAGGTAGGTCTGCTGTCTCCATATAATCTCCACATCTTCCATATCTTTCCAGAGAGAACCTCAACCGCATGCGCAAGTAACGTACATCCCCCCAAACAATGTGCAGTGGCCCATAGCTGAGACTAAAGAGGGACGTGAGGAGAGAGGGAGAGCACACCGGGCAGTCATTAGCCCAACTGGCCATTAACTCTTCCCTGCAGGTGGGTGAGCATGGTTATGGCTTTTCATGCCTTATCCATGCTCCTGCTCCCACCGTGAGAGCGCATCCCAGCAAAAGACACTTTATTGACTATTCCTGAGTGATCTCCTTCAAGCACCAGCTTTAGAGTGAATGCAAACATCCAGAGGGTGATGGGTAGGGATCTGCAAGACAGATTGGGAAGCACCTGCTCAGGGTGGCAGAAGAAGATGACTCTCTTCCGACCCAAGGGACACTCAGGTACACCACAGGAGGCCGGGCACTGTGGGGAAACTTCCACAGCCACAATCATCAGTCCTCTGTAAATGCACACTGCTTTGGGTTTTGATGTAGAGAAGGTGAAGAAAACATAAGAAAGCGATTGGAAACCTGAATCATTAGGGACTGTTTCACTGCTGGCTCTTCCGTGGCTCCATGGTTATGCAACCTTTGGAAGCTGAGCAGTGCTGTTCCATAGGCTGCTGCTGCTTGCAGGGCGAGTGGCATGGACAGCCCCAGGACCGGCTCCACACACCTGACCCTCAGAGAAGCTCCCCTGCTGTGACCCCACCATGAAGTCAATCAACTATCAACTATTGTATTGTGCATACAATAATCAGAGAAAAATTATGTTTGCATTTTGCCTTCAGAAACCTAAAGTGATTTTTTTTTCAAGCCTGCATCTGTACATAACTCACGAGGGAGACCCCAGGAAGGTTGTGTGGAAAACACTGACCCCCTGCTTGCTCCACAAAACAAGAACAAAAGCTCAGCCCAAACTTCTACAAAAATACACCAGAACAGAGGAAAAAAAGTTCTCTAGCTCTGTCACCATGAAAAAAAATCCCAAGCCCTCACAAGCTCTCTCTCCTAATCAGGATGCAGAAGATAACAGGAAACTTCTTTTTCTGCCTCATCCAGAAATCCCTGCAGCTGCAAATGAAGGGCAACAATGACTGGACAGGCCCACAGGCAATGGAAATGATCCACAAACACAGTGACATTTATTCTACGTGGGAGAATCAACGCTCCCCCACTTCATCTGAACCCGGTAGTAGAGGGAACAAATGAGCTGTGCAATAATTTGAATTGAGTTTCTCTAAGAGAGCACAGGAAGATAAGACTTGACACCAGCAAAGCTCTTCTACGCTTCCCTAAATTACTGCAATTTCAGTCTTGTTCTTGTTTCCAAGCAGTTTTCATCCAAGCCAGAACCAAATTAGATAGGAATAGTTTATGTGAAATAAACAGAGAAACTGTAAAACAGAAACAACCCCAAAAGTCACATCTCCCTAAACTGAAAAGCAATTCATCTGCATTTTTCAGTCTGGGGAGCAGAACAGAACATCAAACTCAGAGAGAAGCAATAGTTCTCACAAAAGCCAGTCCTGCACCACAAACCTTCTTGGGAAAAAACCCCACAACCGAACCAGTCTCCACTGGAGGTAGCAGGAAATAGGCAGGAACAGCAGAGGAGAGCAGACCGGAGTGCTGCAGGGAGCAAGACACCATGCACAGGTGAGTTCACCAGCAAAGGAAAAGAAATAAGAGACACATCCAAGGCCAAATTCCACTGAAACAAGCGCAGCCTCAACACCAGGACAGCCTTGGTGCCAATAGGCACGCTGGCAAAACCTCCGTAAACTCCTATGCTGCCCAGGCTTTAGTGCCCAAAAAAACAGTGCTTGCCTGGAGAGATCAGCTACTTCCAAAAGGTTCCTGAGAGAATACTCCCAATGAATGGGACATCTCCCCTGCAGCAGGGCAAGCAAAACCAACAGGAATGCTTTCTGCAAAGAAACAGTGTCTCACCGGCTTCCAGACACACTTTTACTTGCCCCGAGGCACACGAGACTAACAAAAGAATACAAAGAAAGGGAGGGGGAAAAAAAAGGAGAGAAAAAAAATCCATTGACATCTACCACTGGCACAACCTCAGCCTGAACTACACATCCGAGTTTGGCTCTTTGGAGCTGAACTTACACTTCAACCACGACTTTAAGAATACACCGCTGTGTTTCCCCCCACAAAGGAAACACCAGGCTCTTGTGGGGAAAAGCTGCTCTGTGTGCTGGAAACAGACTCAGTGCTACGGGCCACAGGTCCTGCTGGTCCCAGAGGGGAGCTCAGAGAGGGGCAGATCTGGCTGAGCCTTTGCTTGTAACAGGCTGCAACCTGTTCTCCCACTGCCCTGGGGCTGACACTTTTCATGCTTGTCACATTTGAAAAGTGATTTTTCAGGACGGCTTAAAGAAAATCCATTTCTCATTTATTCAGCATTTATTTACAGCTGCAGAAAAAATTGTCCAGCTACCACTTTGCGGTCAGACACCCAAACCGGCTCTGAGCTCCACAACCTCTCACTTGACTCCTGCTGTAACAGCTCATTTGGGAGCACAAAGGGCCAGGAATGGATCTGTAAACCTTCCCTGCTGGGTCTGAAGTGCTGAAGGAACACGGAACAGCAGTGACTGCAAAGCAATAGCAAACGGGGCTGTTGTGCAGAGAAGCTACACCTCACCCGCCTGGGCACTCCGCCGGCACAGCTCTGCCCTGCCACCAGCAGTAAGGGGAGGCAGGAGCAGGCACGGGCCTGCTGGCACAGGGGCATGGAGCTGCCAGATCCCTTCTGGCAGCACCCATCCACACTGCACAGCACCCACCCCAGCTCAGCTCCATTTGTAAAAGTGGACAACACGTAAAACCCTAAACCTGACATACTTATCTGATCATGGTGAAAAACAAGCATACAAAAATCTAATCCTTCTCCTAGCAGGGCACTCAGAGGTGCTTGTCTACCCAGATGGGCTTGTGCTTGCTTGCTACTGCAAACATGAATTAGGACCCACATCTCTCTCCTAAAGCCCCCAAGATATTATATTCCACAACATCAGGAGAACCAGCAGCTAAGGGAACATGAGCTTCCCTCTGTGAAAACAATCCTGCAGGCCCCAACTCAAGGGAATTCTCCTCCCTGCTGTCACGGGTTTGGTTTTTTTTCTAATAAAGATGTGGTCTTGGGCTTTTATAAGCAGAATGCCACAATGCCCAAAATGTACCACGTCCTGTGATCACACTGCTAGTGGAGGGACTCGGATCCAGACAGCATCCAGCCAGCAACTACATGGGAACTTAGAGAGCATGGCAGCCCCCAGCCTACGGAACAGCACTGCTCAGCTTCCAAAGGCTGAATAACCAGGGAGCCACGTGAAACAGTAAGAGCCAGCAGTGAAACAGTAATACTTTTTCCCCTTCAGAAAGCCATGCAAGGCAGTTCATGCAGCCTGGTATGAAAAATGGTCTACCAGGAATGGCCGGGCTGAGGACAGCAAGCACAGTCCTATCCTCGCTCCACACTGGCCACAGCTTTTCTGCAGACCCTGCCACTGCACAGCAGCGTGCAGCCAGCACGAGTGCCCACCTGGACTCGCCACAATCATTCCCAAGCTCTGTGTCCTCCTGCTCCACTGTCACACCAGTACAGATGTCACATTCTGTTTCTGTGTTGACTTTGAGCTGGGACAATGGGTGGCATCTGGCTACCACTGCTCAGAGCCCAGAGAACCCTTCAGCATACGCCCAGTAGCAGACTCAGTTACCCCCTCCAACAGGAATTGAGCATCGTTCACCAGCTCCAACTGCTCTTAAAGCAGCATATTGGCAGGAGAAGCACCATGGGGCAGCACCCAGCTCCCCCTGCTACCCCCTGTCCCACTCCTCCCTCAGCAGCTCTGCCATACACAGAGAGCAGCAGATGCTTCACAGCAAGACAGTGCCGAGGGCTCGGGAAATCTATTTTGGGATCTCGTATGTCAGTCATTTACAAGTCAATATAGCTCCTGAAGCAAATGGCATAAACAGGAGGAGAGAAATCTGTGCTGGAGCTCTCCTACAACACAAGGATGTGCTCAGGACAGGACATACTTCTTTACCTGCATGCCCGAGCAACTTGCACTTACAGATGCTTCTCTCCAGGGTGTTAGTCAGGTGAGCACATGTTGCCCTTCAACCAACCAACCAGGCACCAGTTTCCCATGATACAGTTTCCTGAACAAGGCACAAACTATTAGCAGGGCCCTTAGCAGGGCGAAGAAAAAACTTGCATCATTTATGGAAGTAAACACACCTACCTCCTTTTGGGAGGCATCAATTTCTCTGCACTCTTCAAGTCTTTTCAGCACAGCCTGGGCATCAGAAAGAGACTCAGAGAAAACATTTTCATATTGAACAAAGAAATCCAGTTTACAGCTTTTGCTCTCTGCTGCTGTGCAAGAGAAACAAGATGAGTTATTTGCTAATTGAAGAGATTCGCAGAAAGCACGATGTGATTGAAAGGCATCAGTTTGTAACCAGCACATTGGCTATAATAGGAAAACTGTGACTTATAAATCCCTTCTGAAGACATCACACAGCCTGGAGGGAAAAACCAACGTTTATTTAACACCAGTTATAAACTGAACATTTATTTTAAACCCAGTACAGCCTCTGTTTTCCCCCCATGCTGAACAGGAGTTTAAAGGATAAGGTAGCATTAGCAAGCAACTCTGTTCACTTGCTGTTAGACAGATTGTCTAATCAGTCCCATGTCCTGCACTAACACAGATCCCACTGCATGGCAGGTGCAATCACATCCCTGGGCAAGAAAAGTTTTGCTCACTACAGCTCTGGCAGAGCAATGAGCATGAAGCAACTACAAAAGCCAAAGGAAGAAAATCCCTGCAGAACAGGGGGATATGTTGGTGTTGCTCCCAACCCAGGGCAAACTGTAAAGATCAAACACAAAGTAAAAATACCCCAAAACAGGCAAATGTGAGTCAACGTGTTGCAAGTGAGAGGCAATGCTGTGCCCAGACCTGTGAAGTCTCACCTAAATCCCTCAATCGTCCTTTCCCCTCTGGAGGCTCAGCAAGCTCCTCTTCCACACAAGCCACTCCACTCAGCGTGGGCAGGCTGATCAGGGCCAGAGCCTGAATCCTCCTGGAGGGACCTGGAGTCACTCAACATCATGTCCTGTTGAACCCAGGTATGATTCACAGTAAGTTTCTGGCCAGGAAGAGAAACACCTGCTTCCATTTCTTCTTCTACAGGACCAGGTAAAGGAGAAACTCTCTGAGTGAGGATGATAAATGTTTTTTCTTCATCAGGTCTTCCAGACTGGGGCAGGTAATTAGCTTCAGCCTGGTTTCCATTATAATCTGCTTCTTGGCTGGAGACTCCTCTCACTACCTGGTCCTGAGCAGAACAGCTTATGAGATCCCTGAGGAGGTTTTTGCAACTAACAGCCACATCAAACACCTGCAGACTATCTGCCGTGGAGATAACTTTGGTGAAATTGTGTTTCCCCAGTGGGAGTTTGCCGTTGTACCTCATCTCAAGTAAGAGTGCAAACTCCTCGGGTGTCACCACAGAAGCATCGATGGAGATGGTGTCTGTGCTGTCCAACAGGGATTTAAACAGCAGGCTGGCAGCAGCCAAAACCACCTTGTGTGCTCTAAAATGCATGTTCCCAATGAAGATGGTGCAGTCACAGAAGTGCTGCCCCTGTGACAACTGGGGCAGTGGCTGCCGGCCGTAACTGGTAAGCTCCATGGCACCTACTGGCCTCCTCTTGCCTTGGTCTCCACACTGCTTTCACAAAGCCCAGATAATGAAAAGGAAATGGATCCTGGTAGCATTTCTCTCTACAAGACAGAAAGAAAGAGTAAGAAAAATGGCCTTTCAGTTCACACATTTTGGTAATTTACTATGCTTCAGTTCTTTGGTTACAGCAAGATCCTCATTCTGAACTCACACTCCCCAAATTCAGCAACTTACTGTGAGAGCTGAAGAGTCTAGACAGTGTTCAAACCTAAATGAGCAGATTTGCACTGAGTACTGAGTCCCAGGAGCTATAAAAAGGGAGTAGAGCCTCCCTGATGTGCCATACATCTCACAGAGGTGTGAGTGCCCATCAGATCAGGCACTGCAGCACCAGGCTATGCCTGCAGCCAGGGGCTGGAGCTGATGCTGAATTCAGCAGCTGGTTTCTGAAAGGCAGGTGGGGAAGCAAGGCAGGAAGAGCTGTTCAGACCATCTACCAAACACAGAGGAGAATCTGAGGTGTTAGTTTGGGCCTGCAAAGCACTAAGTGATTTGGGACCAGTTAATTTTCTCCCCCAAATCACTGGTAAGATGAGCAGGGCCATGTGGACATTAGAGACAGCGGTCTGCTTGCAGCCCAGGGCCTTCAGCACCCCCTTCTCAGCATACCATGGTCTCAGCTCATCGATTTATGTGTCATTTCCCCTAAAATGTAATTATTGGAAGAAGTCCATAACCCTAATCCCATCTACCAGAGCTTCCCTTTAACTTCCCCCCCTCGCCGCCCCATTGCAGGAGGGAGAACAGATAGGACATCTGTTAACAGAATTTTTATCAGTGGGACACCTGGAGTTTTTATCTAAGATAGACAAGATAAAGATGTTACTGCCTTGTCTACACAGTGTTAGGATGCCTAACACTGGCACAGGCCACAAAACAGTATAAGCATCAGAGAAAGAGCACCTGGATGGACATGAATTACATGACATTCAACACTTAAAATCTTTGCACTCAGCTTCCTGCTCTCTTGTAGAGAACAGGAGTAATATAGCTTATCACCAGGGTACGAGCTTTAACAAGCCAATGCACATAACACCAATCTCGAAGCTCTCCCTCGCATGAAATCAGGCTCAGAGCAACTCCCAACTTGTACCAAATCACATCACAAGCAGATGCTGGGCGCAGACTGAGCTGGCATCTCACTTCTTCAAGGCACCAACCCCTCTGGAGCTCAGCTTTTGTGGGAAGCAGGACTTCCTGTCCACAGGCAGCTGTCCTGTCCTGCGTAGCACTGCCTGTGGTGGCTGTGGGAAGACAGAAGAATCAAAGAGACATCACCTCATCCCAGGGCTACAGAAGGCTGAACAACTGCTTGGTGGATCCCAGCCATGCAGGAGAGCTCTCCTGCGCAGCCAAGAGCTGCCTCGGGCTTTAAAGATGCAGTGCTATGAAACCTGTTTTTCAATCACCAGGAAATCACAGATAGTTTTGACATCACCTCAAAGCAGAGGTGTTACGCTCCTCAGTACTTCTGAGTACTTCTGAAGCGAGAGCACAGGGTCGGGGTGGGCCCTTTTCTGGAAGGCAGAAAAACCTGAGTGGGCTGATAGCCCACCCTCCTGCCCCCCACAGAGCCAGAGCTTCTCCACGCACACCGCTACCAAAGGCTGGCTGATCTGCAGCTCTTCTTTCCGAGTACCAGATCCACCCCCTCACCCATGCACAGGGCCGGCCACCTGCACTTCCAGTCGATCCAACACACAGGCTCTGCTCTCCCCCCACGCCATTTTAAATCACACGGAACCAAGCTGCCATCAGCAGAGTTGCTGCTGGTTGTGGGAGAAGAGACAGACCCGATTCTTTTGCCAGACTCAATGTAATAGCAGCGTCAGTCCACCCACTCCTTCCCTGAAGCTGAAGGACTTCCAGTATCTGAGTTGAAATTGGGTCTGCTAGTTAAATAATAACAGCTATGGCTCTTCCTACAAAAGGATAAGCAGGAAACATCGATGTCCTGGAAGAGACGTCTGCTCACTTTGCCATGAATAGCCTCCTGTATGAAACCTATTGCTTGCACCGCGGCAAGCTGGAGGAAGCAGCAGCACCGTCTGCTCCCTCTATTCTTGGCAGGAATATAGAAGACATATTTGCTCATGAGAGCTCAAAACAGTGAAGCTCTAAGCAGCCTACCAGCACGTCCCCTTCTTCATTACAGCAACTCAGAGCACTGGAAGATGTGTCCTGAGCAATTAGCATGGACATATTTGTTTAAATACATTTTATTTCTTTAATTGTAGGGACCCAAACCATCCAGTACTGCCAAAGAGAACAGGCATTTATAACAAGGGGTGTTGGCCAAGACCAGCCTCAAGGCAATTGCACCCTACTCAGAGCACACTTCAGGCTTTTATTCAAAGCCTAGGGCCAGGAGGGACCACCACCAGCAATCTGATTGCTCATCCATCACTGCCTCCCAGATTTCCAGGCTCAGTAACTTCGGTTTGGCTAAAGCCTCTCTTCCAGTAAGGAGCCCAGTCATGATAAGAACTGATTTTTAGGGGGAGGACCCTTCACTGCCACACTGTTAAATGACATCTCATTTCTCACCTGAGTTTGTGTGACTATGCGTCCCAGCCATCCTCTAGATGACTTTTGGGACATTTAGCTGGGGGACTGGGCAGAACTGGGAATCTCTCTCTCAGAGCACGTAACAGATACTTCAGCAACAATGAGTGCTGACAGAGCCTGAGCTGTCTGCCAACACCACTGGTAGGAAAAAGCCAGTTGTCACTTCTTCAGCTTAAAGCTGCTTCTCTGACTCCTCTCAAGAGTCAGGCCCACTGGGGACTTGAAACTTAAGGTAAAACATAGCTTAAGCAGACTGTTCCTGGAACCTCTGACACCTGAGCCACATGAGAACTACCCTCTTCCAAAATACCACTCAACTGGAGTCAGAAAGGGGACAAAGGAGACAGGGCATCTGCCCAACTGAGCTGCACAACAAACAGGCCTTGCAAAATTAATCCTTTGAGGGGACATCTTAAGCCCCATCCTGTCAGCTTTCCAGGGGAAGCACCAAAGGTGGCTTAGGAGTTTTCCTTCCAATGACTTCCAATGAAACTGTGAGATCAATCCATTTAAGCCAAATTTTCAACACTGCCTAAAATTCCTAAGGCTCTACTTGATAACATGTTGGTAATTGTCCCCCTGTCATCCTTAAGCAGCAGTTGTCATCTGTGACTGCTCTCAGGACATCCACTTCAGCAAAGATGACCCCTTTTCTTTTGAACCTCTCAAGTATAGGAGGTCCAGAACAAGTCTGCCGAAAACATCACCCCCCACTGTCCAGTTTCAGCTCTTTCTGCCTTTTTTCACTTCTTTCTGTCCTTCCACACCTCTACAGTTTGAGGCGATCATGTTGTTTCCTTTAAGCTACATTAGAACAGAAAAAAGATGTCTTGATAGCAACAACCCTTCTTGGGGGAAGTTGAAGGAAGAGGAAAGGAGGAAACGAGATACCCAATTCTATTCACATAACTGAAAAGTGTGCCCAAATTAAATCACTTCTCTTCATTATTCATATAATTACTTCCATCTAGATCCAACAGACTCAAAAGCCACACACATCACCAGGTTCATCAAAAGATAATTGAAATTTAGGACCAGGCACTTTAGCAATCAGACTCTACAGAGACAGGTGCTCCAAAGGTGCACAGATGAGACCATCCCTCTGTTGCACATAGGTAAAACCTTGTAAAATGAAGGCCTTGTTGCCTTTATAAAATCATGGCTCAGGCCTGTTACTTTGGCTAAGTAGAAAAGGACTGTGGGAAGGAGACACTGCTGAATTAGGGGTAGAAAAACATGCTGCGTGACTGTCGTGTGCTCACATCGTGGTGTATGGTGGTTGGTTGAATCATGTGTGTTGTGCTTTAAAACTATGTAAACTGGTAACAGGCTAGCTGCTGAAAAAGGCCAGGTTTTTTCAATAAAGCGGCTCCCTTTTGCACCTGCCTGAGGACTCTGCATCATTCCTTATCGCAACATCCCTCCCTCGCAGTTCCAGCTGCCACAGAACCCACACCTTTGGAACATCCATCACAAGGCACAGAAAGAATTGTAATGCCTCTGAGGTTCAAGCAAAAGGATTCTGTGTATCTCTTGCTATATAATTAAGGACTTTTACATGGTGCTGGTCAACACAGCTGCTGCCATTAATAACATAAAAACAAAAGCTCTTCCTGTAGCCATCTCAGCGGCTAGCTTGAGGATATATTCCATGCCTGAAAATTCTTCCTGGAGATGCACACGGAGCAGGCTTTTTGTAGCTTTCAAAAAAAAAAAAAAATCTGGAAAAACCCAACAACTATTTCCACACTGCCAAAAGATGAAGCCCTCTGAGCATGGTGGTTCTGTGTGGCACAGACCCACAGCCTGCTGCTCTGCTGCAGCCATGCAGAGACAGGGAACTTGCAGTGCTCACATGGATAATGAAGCTTTATAAAGTCACCCTGCACACCCAGTGCAAAACTAGAAGAAAGCAAGTCCTATGCAAGCTCTAAAACGCTAAAACTAAGAAGGCAGTGGGGAAAAAAAAGTGGACAGAAAGAGGTAAACAAATGGAAGAATCCAACTTTTCTGTCCTCAGTTAATGCCATTTTTTTTGGAGCTGATCAGAGGGGCTCACAGGAGCACCCCACAACCCTCCTGCTCCCCACACTCAACTCTGCTCAGGGAGCTAAAATCCAAAGTGGTCATTGCAGGAGGCATGGTTGCCAGCCCAGGAAGGCTTTCTGTCCTGTGAGAGGGGCTCACCCCATCCCAGCCCATTTGCACTCAATCAAAGGCTCATTTCACAATCCTCATGGAAATCAGTGAACGAAGTAGGACACAAAGCTTGGATACATTTCTCGTGTTGCTCAGCCCTGCACTCCCTTGGGCATGACAGTGGCCTCTGAGTGAGTGGCAATGTTCTGGTTTTAGCTCTGGGGAGTTAAGAGCAGTGACAGCCTTAAATAACAATCTGAATACTTTCTGCGCCTGTTTACCAGTTTCCTGTTTTCTTGTTACCAAGATGATGATCTTACACTGAGGGTTATTGGAAAGCCAGAAAATCAAGGACTGCAATTCAATTTTCTTACCTCTCCCACAAAAAGTAATTCAGCCTTTGAAGTGCTGAAAGAGGCTGAGGGGTCATTACTTGTCTCTGGGGTGCTCCAAAGGGGCAGAGCAGGCAGCTTGCCCAGAGGATAATGTGAAATCCAACACGAGAAACCAGGGAACACCAATTTGTTTTTCAATCTATTTTGTTGCAGTTCAGAGCATCAGTGCAGACTGATAACAGAGGAATATATGCAACACTTTGACTAAATTCAGCGCTCCACAGTCTCTAAAGGCAGCAGAATATACCACTCAAACCCCACACATTTTGGCTGACTGTCTGCACTTATGCTCTCAATAGAAATACAACAGATCGAAAAATAAACAGCTCTGCTCCAACTCTTAATGGCAAGTTTTCTTCAAACCAAGGGCTGACCCAAAAAGCAAGCAAAATCATGCAGTGGAAAACCCGCACAAACCCAAAGAAACTGCCAAAGTTGCTCCAGTCACTGCTCAGCCACAGATCACTGTGCACAAGAACACCGAAAGTGCTAATTATATTTTGCAGGTTCCCTTAACATCCTCAAAAAACAAAAGCTGGGCATCTGAACTGCTTTTTGTCAAGTAGGTTTACATCAGAGAAGACGGTGTGTTGCAATTTCTCGGTGACTTGTTAAAAAAAACAAAACTACACTACTTTGGCCAGTTTTTGTGACCCATTTTGCATCAGCGGAAGTACAGGAGCCATTTGTTCCCACGGCCAAGGGCAGACATGGCTCAACACACTCCTAAGGTGCCTTGATGCAAAGGCCTTTGAAATTACACTTCTAGGGCATGGTCACCACAAAACGGGTCTGATTCCCTCAGACTTCTTAGTAAGTACACAGAATTACTGTGAGAAAAGTCTATCAAGACAACTCCTGGACTTCCACCACCATCACCTCCTGCATCAGGCTTCAGAGAGGCACCTCCTCAGCCTCAAAACTCCCTTAAGACAAAAGGACTTTCAACAACTCTTCAAACATGAGTGCAGCTGCTCCAAAACAGCAGAGGAAGATGCAGCATTGTGAGAGCCGAGTACGGTTCACTCCAGAAAGCCAACGCACTTCCTCCATCTCCTGGAAGAATTTTATAACTGCTGAGCTGCTTTTTAAGGGACAACAGGGACATTTTTGGCACCTTCTTTAAGTGGTATGTCAGGGCAGTTAAAATATACTGGAAAGAGAGAAAACAAGAGTGAATGAGCAGGGCATGGAGGCTGGGAAAGGACCTTTGTTCTGGTCCATACGCCCAACAGGCTGTTTCTGCACCATCCTGTCTTTGAACCAGGGTGTCAACCCAAATTCCTCCTCAAACACAAGACACTTGACTTCTCTTAACCAAAACCCTGCAGAATCCTGCTGCCTTATGTCATGTCTGGCCCATAAATCAGGTGTCAGCCTTCCTGTCCAGCACAGAAAAGCAAACTGCCACTGAGCCTCTCCTCACTGCAGTCTGTCCCTCTGCAGGGAGCCCGTGGGCTTCACTGACCAGGACCCACCACAGCACCCCTATGTAACACTTCTCACCTGACCTGCTCTCTTCTCCCTGCTCCCCTGCAGTAGCTCATTCGAGCTGGAGATCACAAAGGAAACCAAATGAGACTGCTCATTTTTTGGTGTAGTGCAAAAAATCTGTTTGTCTCTTGAAGGGTCAGTCTTGATGGATCAGCTCAAAGAACAGATGTAATTAGTGGTGCAAAGCAAGGAATCTGCTGTGACCAAAGCACAAGATAAACTCCTTCCATGCCTATCTTTAAAAAAGTTCCTGGAGGGTCACACCTGCCCAGGCAGGGGAACAGCCCTAATACACAGCTAATATAACACATTTGGAGGGTCTATGGTACTCAGTGGAGAGACTTTGGCTCACTGGTAGAGACAAAATTCCAGAGGAAACATCTTTTATGTGTAGGTTACAAAAGGAAAGGCCCTGCCACAAGGCAGCGATGTGATCGCCCAGCTCCCTTTGGCAGAGGGAACATGGGGAGTGTTTTAAATGAGATGGACTGCGTTTTTTTGGGCACCCGTGGAGCACCTAAAAGGCTGCCTTCGATTTAACATGGGTGGGGTATTGGCGTCCCCGCTCCCGGCCAGGTTGAAGGCAGAGGCACCCTTCGGCCCCCCTCAACCTCCTCATCCGCCCGAAAGGCTTCGTAGGGGCCGGTCCCTCCCTGCAGGTGGGGGAGGCACCCACCCGTCCCTTCCTGTCCCGTCCCATCTCGTCCCCCGGCTCCCCGGGACGAGGCGAACCGCTCCATCCCCGGCGCGGCTCTGGCACCGAGGTGGCGTAGCGAGGCGTGGCTGTAGCCGGGACAGCCCGGCGGGGTCGCGGGGGAGCCGAGCCGATCCGATCCCCCGGAGCCGAGNTGGTTGTACCTTTATTGGGCGCGGTGCGGCGGACACGGCGAGCGGCGGCGGCAGCGGCAACAATAAACCTTCTACAACAACAGCCGCCCCCGTCCCCGCCCGCTACCCCCGTTCGGCGCCGCCATCTTGGGGCCGCGGCAGGGCCCCCTGCCCCCTTCCCCCTGTTGTCTTCCAATCGAATTTTATGTCCCCTGGTTGAATTTTCTCACCTTTTGTAAACGTAACTGATGTAGTCAGATAACTTCTACAATAGAAGTTGCTTAATGACGAAAAGAACTCTGTGTTTCAAGCATTGCACAAGGTCACATCACCGAAATAAATACGCATTAGGTAGGCGGAGAATATGTGTTAGATAGGCAGGTTCGTGTGAATTTTACTCCCTAAAAGATACTGCTTTTTACCCCTTGGTGTACTTGATTTGTGGAAACCTCCACCTTACACCACGCACAGATTAAACGATGTCTCCTTTCTGAACTAGACGTTGTGTGTGTGTTTTGGGAGCTCCTAAAAGCGGCAACACTGCCTCACCGTCCCCAGGCAGCCCTGAGGGACCCGCCGGCCATGGCGACTGCTGTCGCACCCCTACATCGTGCCCGCCCGACTCAGCCGCCGTCGCAGCCCCCGCGGTCGGACACTGGAAGGGGCTGCCCAGAGAGGCGGTGGAGTCACTGGTTCTGGAGGTGTTTAAGGAAACACTGGACATTGTGCTTAGTGCTATGGTCTAATTGACAAGGTGGTGTTGGGTCATAGGTTGGACTCTTGTCTCAGAGGCCTTTTTGAACCTAATTGGTTCTGTGATTCTGTAATAAAACATCACCTTTCTGTGTGAGAGCCGGGGTTCGTTCCCTGAGGGAGGTGGTGGTGTTAGCCGGGCACAGCCAGCCATGAGGGGCATTTGGGGCTGAGGTGGCAGGAGCCATGTCTACCTCAGAGTCACCTGCCCTTGGCCTGGGCCAAGGGAATGCTTGGGCAGTGCTGGACCTTCCAGCCCACGCTCTAGGCATACTTTGGGGTGCCGGCTGTGGGACATGGGGCAGGTGGACACAGCCCTGGCTGTGGGTCCTGATCTGCTGCTCCATTACCCGCTTGCCTGGTTTGCAGCCACTGGCTTCCCAGCATGCTGCAGGCACAGCTCCCTGTGCCGTCCTGGGAGCATCTCACTGTGGTGTGCTGGGGAGGACACCTGGGGCACCAGGGTCAGCTGGGGCACCACGTCTGGAATTGGGGTGCTGAGGGGTGTGTGTGTCACAGGCAGGGACCCTGGGACGTATGGCCGCCCCTAAGATATGCAAATAGCTAAGAAGCCCCCCGATGCTGAAAGCTACCATGCCTCGCCCATGTTTTGTGCGTGTCAGCCACGTGTCAGTCTGTGTGCAACAGGATGCAGGGTGGGACCAGGCTGTTCTCACAGCCCATGTGCCGGCATCCTGCTCTCAGGGCAGGGGTGACAAGACCCCAATCTGTATTTTTGTCATAGCAGGGGTGCTCCCTCATTCCTCCCCAAGACCCCAATCTGTATTTATGCCATAGCAGAGGTATTCCTTGTTCCTCCCTGAGACGCCTGTCTGTATTTCTGCCATTGCAGGAGAGCTGCTGGTTGCTCCCGGAGACCTCACAGTGTTTCTGTTCCCTATCCCTCTATCGGTAACCTGACCCAGCCCATGGCTCACAAAGGGCCTCTGGGGGCATTTTGTTCAGCAGCTCTGAGAGCTTCCAGATGGCCCCAGTGAGTGGGACTGGCCCTGCCACCAGCAGCCAGTGCAGCGAAGGCCAGCCACCAAGTGTCCCCACTGGCCTCGCTAAGCCACAGCTGTGTGGGGACCATGCTCTGGCCGGCTCAGAGAGACCCCTCTCCCGAGTGCTAAAGTCGAGCAGGCATTCTCTGCTCTCTGTATGGTTGGACACCTGAAAGTTGCTGGTCCTTCCACGCTCAGCTCTAACAGAGCTCTAGGGAAATTTTGTCTGACTCATGTCATTGGAGAAGCAGAAAGATTTTGGCGAAATTTGTATGAAAAAAAAACAAAACCAAAAACGCAGTCTTGCCAGGCAGTACCTGGAATAGCAGGTTCGTTTCCATTCACATTCCCAGGCCTGGAAGGGGGTTATCTGCTCCATCTATTGATAGATTGCAAAGGAGAGCTAATGAACTGACTCATTTGCATACACAAGTGCTAATTGCGGGATAAGCGTGCAGAGGTGTGGAGGGTGATATCCTGGGCTGTGTGTGACCTGGTAACCAGCAGCAGGCAGGTAGTAGGGCCTGGGACTGTGGGTCCTGGCAACTGCCAAGCCCTATCTCCAGGGAAGCAGATGAAATTCTGGGGCTGGCATGTGGTCAAGCAGATCAGCTTGCAGACAAATGAGTATTAATTAGAAACCCACAATTTCATGATGAGACCTGTTCTGCTCTGGGGCCTCTGTGCTCTGCCAGGGAAATGCCTCTTGGCTGGGATTCTTGGCTGAGAGTGGCATGGCAGCTATTCTACCATTACAATAGAAACGGCATCGCAGCAGCAGGTTTCAAGGTCACTTTTGGTGAATGCAAAAAAAGCAGGACAGGCTGTTTTCATGTGGAGGTGTGGAGAGAGGCTTGTGGGGACCTGCTCAGACTATGGTTCTTTGCCAGTCTCCTGCACTGAGTTGTCTTTGCTGCAGCTGTCAATCACCACTCCACCAGTTTTCTCCTGAGTGCTCGTATTTTAATTGTTGAAGGGATCTCTGTGGGAGAACTCTGGATCCAGACCTGGTTATTTTTATCCCCAGGCTGGTGATGATCAAAGCAAGGTGATACTGAGAAGTCACCAGTGGCTCTTGCTCTGTGGCTGCTGACAGCAGCTGACCTGTGAGAATGACCTGCTCCAGGCTGCTGGGGAAGAGGCTGGCATTGGCCAAGGAGTATTGATGAGATGAAGGGCAGTGATTGCTACACTAGAAGCAACATCCCCATCACTGTCAGATGTATACTTGCTGCAGAGCCATCTTGTGCTGTCTGAGGCATGCTGAGCCACAGCAGAGCAGGAGCTGTGTGTTGCAACAGGTTCCTTCTCTGCAGGAGCAAAACCTTTCCTGCAAGGCCATCCTTGATGGCAGAGAAGAGTCCTGATGTCTCTGATACCTTGAGAATTGTTCCTTGTGGGAGAAGCTTGCAGCTTTGGCACAAAAAGGGGTGAGGTTTTGGCTACAGGCTTGTGAGCCTGCCTGTCTGTTTGGCATTGTGATACTTCGTGCGAGCACCTGGAGCAGGCACCTGTGGGAACAGCCTTTTGCCAGAATTAGAGAGAAGAAGAAGCTGAATGTCCCTGCCCAGATCAAGACAGTGCAGCAAAAGGTCATAAAGTAGTGGCTCTGCTGAAACCAGCTCTGCAATTGAAATTGGTGTTTGCTGGGTGGTGTCTGTGATTCAGAGGGGCTTAATGGGATGACAGCAGCCTGCTGGAAGAATACCTGTGGTCTCCTACCTTGGAGGGGGTGGATGGTGGTGTGTGGAGGTGACAGGACAGTGGCATGATGAGGCATGATGGAAGAGAACAACACATATGCCTTCAGAGAAGCCACACAGACTTTCCTCCAAAGGCTAGGGTAGGGTGGTCAGAAGCACCATGACACCCTGGCTACAGGGACAAAAACAGACTCCGAAGTTCCTGTCCCTATCTCCCTGTTTCTGTCCCCTCTGCTGCTTAAACCGATGGGATTTGTGTCCATGCCATGTAAATCAAACCAATGCCATGATCCAGGGGTAGTCTCCCCAAATAAGAAAACGGGTGAGGAAACAGGGGACACGAACAGGTTCCCAGTGTAGCTTTGTCAGTTCTCAGCACAGTAACACTCAGTTGTCCCTTGAAAACATTGTAATTCTTGTACAGCAAGTCCTGGTGAGTGGAGCTGTTCCATTGAGTGCTTCCTTTCCCCAAAGTGTAGGACTGCAGGATAAAGCTCTACCAGGTGATTCTCCAAGGAAGCCGCAGGGAAAGACCTAAGCAAGTTGAGCTGGTTTTGAGTTCAGCATCCTGCCAGGGATCACTTGAGTGTCACACAAAGGAGCCCAGGTGAGCAGGTACCATGTCTCCAGCTACCATTCTCACTGGGAGCAGGCAGAAGTCCCACAGATCCAAACAGGCCTTGTCTCTTGTCCCTTGAAAGAGCCCCTCTTGCTAAGACCCAGCCCACTGAAGAAGTGAGGACAGCCCTGCCTAGCTCTGCCAGACAGCCTCCACACCGCTTGAAAAGCTCAGGGCAGGGAGTCAGATGGGGTGAAACCCAACCTCCCCTCCAGAGCTGGGACACTGAGACTCAGTCCTCTCCAGAAGTCACGTCTTCTGAAGGAATGGATCCAGGAGGTCTAGCTGGGTGGGATCACTCCAGTGGCCACATACAAAGTTTGCTGTTTCCACAAGCTTGTGACGTGCATCTTTTCCAGGCAACACAGACCTTAAATCTGTTTTTGATGCTCTTGGAGCATCTCTTGGTGACAGATGGGCTATCACACGGCATAGATCTACCCATTCAGGGGAAAAGAAGCAGGAAAAGACACAGACGTTTCACCTTAGCTCAGGCAGGGACAGCAGTGAGCCACACTTAAGGCCATGCAACCACATCTCTTCCCTCCTCGTTCCTGTCTCCTCTGCCTCTCAGCCTGGGTGGTAGCAAGCTCCATCCCTGGCTTGCGACTTCTCCTTTGAGCACTTGAGGGCACTGTTGGAGTTTGGAAAGAGGCAGATTCCTGGGGCGAAAGATTTGTTGTGTGTCATACTATGCAGAGGAACATCAGTTTTGTGGCTTCTGTTCTCAGGGGTTTGTAGCTTTGGCCTGAACACTCCGTCTTGGGCAAAACCTTTCACAGAAAATATCAAGTCATGTGGAGTTCTTTTATCTTCATTTTTCTGTAAGCATTGCTCCCTTCCATCTTTTTAACCCCAAGGCTTCTCTCATGAGGGTCAGATCTCAGGGAAAAGGCTGGGCTGCACAATGAGTTATTGAGGGGGGAAGCAGAGCGTTTTGATCACATGGACTTATACTTCACCTGCACAGATGGTTTAATTTTCCAAAGCACTGTTGATGCAAGGACGCGCAGCCTGTCCATATGTGAACACAAATCTCCTTGCTCCTGGTGCTGGTCTCCAAGAAAGGCAGCAGCACAGGCTGTGCTGGGGGTCAGCGCTACACTGGCTCTGAAGGGCTGCACACAGCTCTCTGCTGGGAACCTGTGCCAGAATAATTATTTACATGTGCTGGCATAAAGTAATTGCTAATGGAGCGGAACACCATGCACAACCCCTCTGAGCTGTCCCAGAGGACACACTGGGAGTTACCAGCAAAGTGCACTCTCCATGTACCAAACCAGATTTCCTCCCACCCTGGTCCTCCTCCCTCCTGCCACTGGAGCAGCTGGTTCATGGCAGAGGAGTTTCTGCCCCCCTTGCCCCATCCTCTTGCCTTTGCCAGCACATTCCAGGCTTGCGCTCAGAGACTGTAAGTTGCCCTGTTATTCCATCTAAATTGCCCTTCAAAACGGAGTTGGATGGTGTCATGGGGCAGGGAAGTCCCTGCTCCCATTAAGAAGCAGGGACTGTAAATGGGTTTGAAATATTTCACTTCTGCGTTTCTCCAGCCAAACTGAAGTTTCCCTGAAGAGATGGACTGCTGGCACCCAGACTGACTTTGTAATGCCCTCTTACAGTTCCTGATCCATCAGCTTCCTTGGCTTTTGACTTGATTACTTTTTATTGCAGTGATTCCCAAGAGAGACCATCTCCATGGCAATCACCATTCCCGCTTCTTTATGTGGGGTATGTAGGGAAAGAAGCCTTATGTCTAGCTTCCCACAGGATACTGAACTGTGTTCACTCTGTTGCTGAGTGTGGTGGTCCAGTCTGAGCAGAACATGTTGAGATCCGGCTTTCCAAAGGCCATCTTTGGCTTCTCCATCAGATTCTGACTTCTGTGGCCTCTAGAAAGTCCACTTCCCAGGCTCTGTGGTTGCTATTGCAGCTATCACATATCTGTGATCCGTTACTAAATGTGATCAGGTTTCTTCCAGTCTTTCCACAGACAGGTTGGAGTTTCAGGAGGCTGCAGAGATTCCTTTCAGGATCGGCACAGCACTTGTCTTCAGCTAAGCATCAATATCCAGCCCTGGCACCACTCCAGGCATGCCTTCATCCTCCACTCAGCATGCCTAGGCATCTGTCCATGATGTCAGCTCTCCAGTCCCCTGCTATTAGTGCCTGGCCTCTTTTAAGCAAAATCCCACCTTAAATGTGGCCCAGAGTTCACCTCTCATCTGCTACTGGCAGGTAGGAGCTACCGGTACCTGTCACATTGATTTTTTTTTTGTGATCTCGCCAGCCTTGCTGTACAAATTACTGTCCTGCCTCAGTACCCGTGTCTGTTGGGATCTTTGAAACATCCCTTGGGCCTTTCCTTCCAGCCACACCAGTACTATCACAAGCTAACAGACTGAAGATCCATCTGCATGTGGTGAAGGGGATGCCCAGCTGAACTTGAACTTTTTCCTCTTTCCAAGGCTCCTCAGAAAGGGCTTCATGGTGAGCAGGGATGGCTCAGCATGTGCACTGCAGTGAGCTGGGCAGTTCTCCCCTGCCAGAGGCTGCAGTCAACAGCTCTTGTGCTGTGTGAGCACAACCTCCTTCCTCTCCGTCACTGCTGTTAGCAGAGCAGCAAACTCCTGGCTTGTCAGGATCCCTGCTCCAAGATCTGCAAGCTGCAGACTGCCCTGGGCACTGAGCACATGCAGTTCTTCCACTGCTTTATTCCCTTAGCAGGCCCTTGCTGCTGCAGTGTTCCCTTCTCCAGAACCAAGTATCTATTTCTTCTCCCGTGCCTTGGCTTTAGGTAAAAAACAGAATCTCTCTACTCTCATTTTTTCTGGTGACAGCCCCCATCAACACCTCTCTCAGCTGTTCTAGTGCTTCAAACACCATTCCTGGGCTGAAGAGTCTGTTCTTCCAGAAATCTTATCCCCATCTAGATAATAAAGTGTTTCCCTTTCATTTTCCTGCCTTTGCTTTGGGTGGCCAGCTCTTCTCGCAGCCTGTATTTCCTTCCATGCGTGTGCCTGGGTTTGTCTGTGATCCAGCATCCCCGGTGGTCTGGGTCCCTACATGTTGTCCATTTGCTCCGTTTCTAGGTGCTGATTTGTTTTCCTATTCATCTTCCTCCCTCCCTTGCTCAGCTCTCCCTAGACTGACTGCTGCCAACATGTTTCATGTATCCTGTGCTGCATAATAACCCGAGGGAGGGGGACTTCATGCCTGGACCCTGGGGCTCTGTAAGAGCTATTTCCAGGGGTGGCAGGTGCTGGCAGGGCTCCAGCCATGCGTTCTCTTGCTGATTTAGTTGCTCTCCCTCCAAACTACCCCCCATGGCACATGTCCCTCTGCACGTCCTAACCTAGTTGCTGCATGGACCATGTTCCTGCTGGGGCAGAACACTGCCAATCCCTTTTTGGCCCTCAGCACAGGCAGGCAGCTGCACACCAGTGCCTGCTGCTGGCTGGGAGTGGGGAGCATGCTCAGCTTGCCTGCGACCGTGCTTTGCTTTTTGTGCTGGAGGAGCAGAGGATGGAATCTCCTGCAGTCCCCAGATGGTTCCAAGGTAGTGCTATGGTTTGGATCAGAAGCTCCTCTCTGGGCAGCAGTGTTGAGCTGTAGAACAGAGAAGGGCTTGATCACAGAATCACAGAATGGTTTCAGTTGGAAGGGACCTTAAAGCTCATTCTGTTCCATCCCCCTTCCATGGGCAGGGACACTTTCCACTATCCCACTTTGCTCCAAGCCCCATCCAGCCTGGCCTTGAACACTTCCAGGGATGGGACAGCCACAGCTTCTTTGGGCACCCTGTGCCAGGGCCTCACCACCTTCACAGGGAAGAATTTATTCCTATCATCCTACCTGAATCTATCCTCCTTCAGCTTAAAGCCGTTCCCTCTTGTCCTATCAAGGGGGATGTTCTCCATCACTCAGCCACGCAGCCCTGTGCACCTGCCTGGGGAGCATCCATCCTCCAGGCCTCCATCACAGAGGAGTAGTGCCTCAAACACTTCACAGGGGTCCTTTCTCGTGGACTGGGACCTGTGCTGTTATAGGATGAATGGACGCCAAGTGGGAGAGGTCCCGATGGGTGGCATCTAGCAAGGTGAGGTCCATCCCTAACTGATGCAGGCAGAGCAACATGCACCCCATATATCGTTCCTTGGCTATCCCAGTCCAAATGCCAAGCAGGACATTTTGGGAAGTGGTGTTGCAAAGGAAGCTTTCTTTAAAAATCACTTTATGGGGTTGCTGATGATCATCTCTTGACCTCAACAACAGTGTGCTGTCCCTGCCATCTGCTGACGCCTTTGTTTGGGGTAAAGGTTGAGTTGTGGGGATGACTTGAGGGCGGGGGGAGAGGGGTAAATATAACCCCCATCTGCTTTCTACTGCAGTCACAGTCAGCTGGATGGGAACAGTTGAGGCGGTGGCAAGGCATGAGAGAGAGAAATTAGTAAAATCATCTTTGTCCCCCAAGAAAACATGCTCCTGGTAAGGGGAAAGCTGACCTGAAACCTGGATGTGGGAGGTTGGAGTCAGTCTCCTGTGTCCACGGTTACCCCCCACTCCTGCTATCACAGAGGAGCCCCCAGCTCTTTCTGATGTGGGAAACCAGCTACCACCAGCCAGCCTTACTGGGCAACTTTATCCTGACTGGGTTGGCCCTGAATTCCCTCAAAAATTCATAATGTTTTCACGTGGGAGAAAAATTTAGGCTCTCTGTGAGCTACCCCTGCCCAGCAGCCTCCCTAAACAGTCCAGACCTCTTCCTCAGGCTGCTCCAGTGCATCCTGCTTCCCTGGGAACAGCCAAAATGATGGACACTGTCCCTGCCCACAGGCTCAGCTGGGGCTGCAGCAACCCTGCCCAACCTGGGTCCCAGATAAATCACCAGGGCATGGAAGTCACAGTATTTATAAATATTGATCCGTCTTTGGGGAAGTTCACTATTTTGGAGAGGGAGGTTTTTCTAAATAGCATTAAATAGAGATGCTGGAATTATTCTTGGCTCTGTCAACAGCACGGATCTGTGTGGCTGCCCCGTGTGTGGGGCTGAGTGCTCTGGCCTGGGCCCACTCCCTGCTCCTTCTCATCTCCCTTGGGGCATCGGGCCTCGGCGTTATTTATTTTGGGATCTCTCCCAGCAGGGCAGACATGGAAAAGGTCTGTCTGTCACAGAGCTCTTTGCAAGGAAAGTGTTTCAGGCCTCTGGCTGCTTTAGCCCTGTCCCCACATACTGGGGTCAGGTTGTGCACGACCACCCACCCCTGCACAGCTGGCCCAGGACTAAGCTAACCCTGTGCTGGTTGTATGCTGTGCTGTCTTTTAACATATGGGACCCAGCAACAGTCATCCTCTGGGAAAAACTCCATTGGCACCTCCTCTGTACCTCACAGGCACCACCTGGAAAAATGGAGGGGAGACTCAGAAACAGAGTGGCAAAAGGTTTCCAGCACCTTGCAGGGCTTCAGGAAGTTTGTGGGTGGGTTATGTGGGTTAAGCATTTCTTACCAAGCCTGTGGGTCAACTTCTGGAGGCCTTTTACTTCAGGATGAAGAATGGCACATGTTCTGGTGGGCTGGAACACTGCTCTTGGATGTGAAAGGTCACTGGATGAAAAGCAGAGACCTTGATTTAGCATGATCTCCTGGGATGGGAACCTCCAGAAAGAGAAAGTGGTTCAGTCATGGCAAAATGTTTTCAAATTCAACTCAGTTTCAAAATTTCAAATTCATGTAATCTCACAGTAAGCAGTGCTGGACATCTGTCTAGCAACAATTCCTTAAATATGTGGGTAAGACTGCCCTGTCTAGGGCACAGTACAGATCAGACAGATGACCATAGTGGGTCAGCAGAAGAAACCAAACCTGTGCTCATTGATCTGGGCAGCTTGGGAGGGGGCTGTGAACCAGAGGCCATCCTCTCTATAGATGTTCAGAGATGTTTTGCTGTTTGCCCTGACCTGGCAGCTGAGGACATTTCTTCCTGAGACTAAGCTACAGGAGAGGACAAGGCATGGAGACAACAGACCAGAGGATGGTCATCCTCCCAGGAGAGCCTCCAGCCTAGCCAGGCCCCAGGGGCAGCACAGAGCTTCTCCATGTTACTGGGGTCTGGTGGGGATTTTGAGCAATAAAGTGACAGGCAGTGTGGGCTGGCAGGTGCCAGGGCAGCATGGGGGGCTCAGGGAACTACAAGCATCCCAGAGATCCCACTGCTGAACCCAAACCAGCTCGGTATGAGCCAGCCTGTCCTCCCTCCTCAGCACAGTGGGTTTGCTGCTTCAAAAATGCTGGGAGCATAGCTGTGCTAAAGAGACCCCATTCCTGAGACCAGTAGGTACGAATGAAGGGCCAATCCTGCACTCTCCTGACTTGGAGTGGATCCTCTTCTTGCATCCCAAGGGAAGAGCTGTTTTTCACAACAAGCACAGGGACCTGTTGGAAGGACACCTTCCTGGGTAACTGTGCATCTCTTGAGTGGTGAGATGGGCTTTGGAGCACAGAGTGCACTGAAAAGCCTAAGGCAAGGTGAGCCATACTTACCAGGCTGCCAGAGGAAGTTCTGGGCTGGCACACACCCATCCTGGTCACTCATTTCTTCCTGAGCTCTGCCCCTTTCACCACCTGGGCAAGGCTCTGCATCCCTTCCTGAGGAGGAAGGCAAATTGCCTTCCACAGGGGAGAACAGAAAGGGTGGTCTGCAGCCCTGGGCAGCACCAGCCTGGTGCTCCACTAGTGATGTGTGTGGCCAGTCTGGAGCAGAGCGCACCTCAGCCTGGAGCCCTGGGCTGAGGCTGTGCAGCTGCAAGTGGGAACAGTCAGACAGCACCTGTCCCAGGCAGCCTCCTCCTGGAAGCTATCACTGGAGGCTGAAGTGGGGCCCTTGGGCTCCCCTGCCCTGCTCGGGGAGCAGGTAGCCGGTAGAGGCAATATCTGTGTGCAGAGCTCTGTTCTGCACATCAGCAGCCAAACCATGAACCCATTTGTCATTTGTCAGCCACTTTTGTGACCTTGGTGCTGCTGCTGCTCACCTGTGCAGGGCTGAGCCTCCTTGCCCCAGGGTGAGGATCCCGATGGGTGGGGGTCTTTTGAGTTGGCAGAACAGAGTAACTTGTGGCAATGGAAATTCAGCCTCGGAGTGAGTCAGATCCATGAGTCAGCAGGTCCCAGAGCATAGGCTGCGCCCAGCCTTGTGCAGGGAGACGTCAGCGCCCTGCTTGTGCTGCACAGGGTCTGCGTGGGGACAGAGAGGGCAGGTCTGGGTCTACCCATAGGGGGCACAGAGGTGTCCGAGCAGGGGAACAGGGCAGGTGGGTACCTCCTCACCTGCCATGCTCTGCTCCATGTGGCCTGTGGCCATGGTAAAGGGGCTCTGCAGGAGTTACATGGTCCTGGCGAGCAAGACACCTGCCCCAGGAGGGGAGAGCCCCAGGTCCATGCTTACCTACCATGGATGAGTGTGCAGGACAGAGCAGCACTTGATAGGAAGAGTCTCTTCACTGCAGTCTCTGTGCCATGGTCCCTGCACTCCGCAGTGGTTCCTCTCTGCTGCTTGCACACCTGTTTTATTGCAAAGAGCAGGCAGCTGAACTGCCCCCTCCTGCCCCATGGTGTCCTGCACACACTGTGCTGGGTGCAGTGGACAGGGGCCTGATGGCCATCTGTGTCCTGCCACCAGAATCCTCACTGGAGAGCTGCCACTGTGGGCACCAGGCTCAGAAGCCAAGCGCAAGCTCTACCTGGTTTTTCCAGGGGAGGGACCATACTCACGTGAGACCAGGACAGAGCAGGGAATGTGGGATGAACATAAAGCCAGGGAAATGCTTAGCTTGATGCTGTGCTCAAGATTACCTTACCCCATCATCTGTGCTTTTGCAGAAGCTGAAGCAGATGTAACATGGCAGGGAATTGGTTTTTATTCATCCTCTCGGCACTGAGCATTTCAGGAGAACAGAAACTTTACAAATAAATGTCCACCTTCTCTGTCCCAAAGCCCTTCTGATGAACTATCACAACCACACTTACAGTATGCTGGTGAACCAGAGCTCTGTCCTTCAACCCTGACCCTGGAAAAACATCTTCCTTTGACACAGCTTAACCTTTGTAGTGAGCCTTGAGAATCCTAACCACAGTAGTGCTTCTGCAGAGCAAAGTCTTGGGATCTTCAGACAACTCTGGAAGCAGGGTGAGACACATCAGCCATTCTCCTGCAAATGCTCCAAGACCACATGCAGCCCAGCATTAAATAAATGCATGTTTATGGTAAACCACCAGGGACATTGGCCTGTGAGATGTTTGATCTCAGTCTAAGGTTGCCATCACAATTTTGCTGTTCCTCAGCCTGAGGTTAAACCACAAAAGCTTTTTCTTTCTGCAGAGCTGTGAGCATTCCTGACATTTTCTTTAGCAGTAGGTCACTTGCATCTGCAACTACTAATGCAGGTTGCTGGAGCAAGAGCGATACCCTATAAAGAAACTATAAATCCAGAAGGACTGTAGCCAGCCCCACGAACAAGGCGTTTGATATTTTTAGGATGTATTTTCATGCAGCTGAATGTTCACTCACCACAGTTAGAGCCCCAAGAGAAGATCCTCCAGCTCTCCTCTGAAGTTAAACGGAGGATAGAAACAAACCTGAAGGCTCTAATTTTCATACACGAAGGGCGGTTCAATTAATAATTAAAATTATCAAGAGGCTGGAGGGATTGTCTTGTGAATAGCACTGAAAAGGTTGGGATTCGTCAGTTTGAAGAGAAGAAAACTGGGAGGGATGTGACAGAAGTGACTGAAGGGAGTGAATCAGGTGAAATTGAAATCAATCCCAAGGCCAAGAGCTAGGGCCAGTCCATGGCACTGGTAGCATATCACTCTGAAACAGAGAAAAGGAAAGATTTCTTCACGCAGTGGGTAATACCTCAAGAATTTGCTGCCACAAGAGGCTGTCAGCATGGGTGGAAAGGGATTAGACCAGCCAAGGGAGAGCAGGTCCATAAGGGAGTATCAGAGGGAACAGTCAGGCATGTGCCTTCTGCTGTCCCAAAGCCCAGTGACCATGAATACTTAAGTAGGAGGTGCGTGGGCTGCAGAAGGCTCCCCCAAAACAGCATCTCCTATTGCCTCTGCCAGCTGCAGGCAAGACGGGCTGTAGCTCTGACCCAGTAAGGTTCCTATTCCCTTTCCTGTTCCAATTTTCTTTTGCAGGATTTTTTCATTAGTTAGCACTCAGCTAATGGGGCATCTCAGCAGTAGGGCTGAGCAACAGGACTGAGCCCATGGGGATAACCTCCACCCTCTTCATGGTGAAGACAAGCACCTATTGACAGGGATGGAATGGATGGGAAGCGTGTGCTGTGCCCATGTCCAGGCAGTGAGACCACCCACACTCAGCTACAAACACATAACGCCCTTGGGCAGTATGACCTTGGGCAGCACGACCCTTGCCTGCACAGCCCTGAACTGCCTGTGCCTCAAATTGGAGCCAGAGCCTTGCTGTGCCTCTGTTCTGGAGATGCAAGCCCAGGGTGGGCCCCAAGTGCCTCCTGAAAAAGAAAATGCAGCCACTGGTTAAAGTTGTCCTGGTCCAGACAAGATCTGTACCAGTATGGGTCCAATGGGGACACACCATCGTTGCACAAACCCTGCACACCCATCAGCAGAGCTGTGTACCACGCACCATACAGACTCGTGAAGGCCATGCAGTTTTAGGTCTTTTTCTTCAGGGTCTTTGCAGAGGCAAATAACCCATCTGCTTTTCCAACATATTTCTCCTAAATTGTTGGGACTACTTTGGATGGGGCTTGGAGATACCTGGTCTAGTAGAAGGTGTCCCTGCCCATGGCAGAGGGTTGAAATGAGAGGGTCTTTAAAGTTCCATCCAGCAGAAATCATTCTGTGACTCTGTGAGTCCCACCTGAACAGGAGGCATGGTATGATGTTCAGACAGACCTAGGACATCGTAATAATGAACCATCTTCCCAGCCAGCTAACACACGTCTCACTCCAAGTGCTCCATGACAAGAAAGTGCTCATAAAGTTACGTAGGAAGCAACTAGGGACAGAAAAAATGGGTTTGGTTTGATTAGGAAGAAGGCTTTGTCTTCACCTCTCAGTTCCCAACATATTCCTAGTTTCACAGAGAAGTAATGTACAAGATTTTAAGTCCTTCCCAGGGCACAGAAACTTGTGTGTAAGGATACAGGTGTGTTTCTTCACATCTGTATCAGGATGCAGGACTCCTCACAGCCTCAATAACATGTTTAGGTAAAACTTGTCTGCAGTAGTGAGCTGAGGGGTACAGTTCAAGCCCAGGATTTCAGTTTGACCAAAGCATCCACTCTGGCTTCAGGCATGAGATGTGTTTCAAAACACGATTGGTCAGGGATAAAAGCTGCCATTGTCCAGTGAGACAAAGCTGCTGATGAATTTCTCTCTCTTCTGAATCCTTCCCAGGTGATCTCAGTTCCTGGCAGTGATTCTCTCAGGAGTCTTGAACAAACAATATTTAGCCTCAAAATATTTTGACAACATTTTTTGCTTATTTGCTGTTCATTCACCACGCTGCCTGACTGGGCTGCTTGGCCACATGCAGTGGCTTCTGATCATGGATTGGGTGGGCCTGAATCTTCACAAACAGAAGGAGGGTGGGTGCAGCTGGCACAGATGTGTGTTCGTTCTGTCTTCCAACCAGTGCCAGCATCCACAGTTGCTGTTTGCATCATTCTTGCTGCTGGACAGAGCACCAGAAAGGTGACCAGCTTGGCTGCCATGTGGGAAGCCTGCAGTTTAAGTCACATCAATGTCAGATGCCACCTTCCTGCCACGATGCTTGTCTGAGTCCTCCCACATCAAAGGGCATTTGAGATGCAAAGGCCACCTACACAAACCTTCATCTGACTGAGCAGAAGACATCTTTTTGTGGCAGTGCTGCAACCTTCTTAGAACCACAGGACACAGAGGAGGGACCCCATCCCCACAGAGCAGAGCTGTGTTATTTGTATGCTGTGATTGTTGTAATATCATCCAGCTCCTGCAGTATCTCCCAGTCTCCCTAATTCAGAAACTGATTTGTTGTGATGCCACAGAAGGTGCCTGGAGAAGTGATGAATCCACTGACTCCTCCTGGGCCAAAGCAACTAATAAAAGGCTTGTGCTGTGCCAGCTGCAGCCCAGCAATTTTCATCACCACACTCATGAAAGATGTTTTTTTTCCTTTCTAAAGGCTGGAGGACATAATCCCCAAATGAAAATATCATTAACCCTCCAGTATAACTGGGAAAAGGGAATTCCTGAGCAAAGTGTGACCTGAGCATCTGCAGGACCCAACATCCCCTCTGCTGACCCTTGAGCAGACAATGTCAAGAGAAGTTCAAGCTGAACTCCTTACATATTTTCTTCAAGAAAATTTATTTTCAGTTTCGTTCTGAGAAGCCTAACCTGTTGCTTTCCTAGAATGAAATGTGGTTCTGTTGTTCTAGATCTGCCTTTTAGGAGAATTACAGACATTTTCAAGTGAGGCAACCCAATGAGTTTGGGAGTAATGAGACCTGGGGGCTACCTCCCAGCAGTGCCTGCGGAAATTAATTGTATTGCATGCTGAGGAAAAGGAGGACTCTCCCTTCCAAGGGTCATTAGCCAGGATCCTCTCCAAAGGTGACACTCTGCACATTCATGAAATCCTGCCCTTGATACCTTCATGTTATCAACCTTGTTGTGCTGGGCTGAGAAGTGTAACACCGATTCACTCCTGTAAGCTGGGCTGAATGCAACTGAACTGCCACAAGTCCCAGCCACAACACTCCTGTTTCAGCAGGTTTTGTTCTATACAACTTCCCAGGAGCTTTCTTCTCATGAAAATACATTTCCAAAATATATTTTCAAAATATCAGTCAGCTGCAGAAAGGTATTTGTTCCTATTTGCCAGGTTTTGAAGAAGCACCCAGGAACATTGCCTTGATGGAAAAGAAGAAAGGATCACAAGGAAGGTTCAATAGCAGACATCTTGCAGTCTCAGGGAGGACTTGGTGCACAGGAAGAGCAGCTTTGTGCTTGACTGCCTTTGCCAATATCAGTGAGAGCTAAGCCTGGCCCTGCCACCATCTCAGCATGATGGAGATGGAATATCTCTCTCATGCCACCATGGGTCATTTCAGGTTTTCTTAGCTGAAAAGTCACATTTTTAACTTCACCAAGACCAGCAGCTTATGATTCAGTTCACATCCACAGAAAAGTGGCCAGTCTACGTTCCAAGGCTGTATGGGGTGAAGAGTTTACCACGTCTCTAGGCTCCTTGTTCCAATGGTCAGTTATTCCCACTGTTAAAAATAGTTACTTTATCTCAAGCCCAACAACCAGCAGCTTTGCCTTCCAGTCCCTGGATCTTTTTCTGTCTTTGTCTGCCCTCTTAAAAAGCCTTTGCACTCAAAGTATTCCCCCACAACAGTTCTCACAGACCATGATTAAATCACCTCTTAAAAACCAGATAAACAAAACAGATCATGTTCCATTTGTCTCTCACTGAGAATGATTTCTAGCCCTGGGATAATTTTCTCGTTCTTTCCTGAGTCTTCTCCAAGTTTTCAGTGTCACTATCAAGCATAAGCGCTAGACCTGAATGCCATTTTGGTGATGATGTCACTAAAATCACATGCAGGAGCAGTGCCACCTCTGTGATATTCCCTGCTTGTGCATGTCAAGGTCCTGTCCAGCCTTGCAGTGGCAGTGGGACTGTCTGTTCTTGGGTTTCAGCTGAAGCCTGAACACTCCCAGGAGTCCCCGTTCACCCTGTTCCATCATCGCAGAGTGGCCTGCAGATCTCATATCAAGCCATCGTTAAATGTTGACTGAAGTGTCCCTGATTTTCTGTATTCCAGTGGCTATGAGCCCCTCATCCTTCCAGCTTGATTTCCTCCTGTGCCACCAAGTATCTGTCCGTGTTTTTCTTTAGATAAGGTTTTATCCCATCCCAGAAAACCATTCTGTGCTGTCAGTAATCCCATAAACAAGCTTTTCCCATGATGTTCTTGTGCTTGCAGTATACCAGTTGCTTTCAAGAGGGAAAGAAAATCCATGCTATCCCTTTGCAGTACAGACCAGGTGATTTCTATAGCATTAAGTTAGGTATTTCTAAAATAAGAATGTTTTAGGAAGCATCACGGGTAGTCCAATGTTTGCATTCTGGGAAGGTTATTGTGGGCTTGGCAGAGGCAGTGCATCCCAGTCTCAAAAAGCATCTGAAGTACTGAAAGGAGTTTCCATTTGGAGGGATCCACTTTTCTTCTTCAGCTGCAGAGAATCCTAGAGAGCTCCTAGACTAGACAGCAAAGTGAGGCAAAGCTGAATGACAAAGTCCAATTTTTCAATTAGCAAACAAGACTCGTAGAATCAGGGAATCGCAGAATATCCTGAGCTGGAAGGCACGCACAGGGATCATCAAGTCCAACCCCTGGACCTTCACAGACACCCCAACAATCCCACCCTGTGCCTGAGAGTGTTGTCCAAACACTCCTGGAGCTCTGGCAGCCTGGGGGCTGTGACCATTCCCTGGGGAGCCTGGGCAGTGCCCCACCACCCTCTGGGGGAGGGTCCTGTCACTGTCACCAGAGAGCAGAGATCAGCACCTGCCCCTCCACTGACCCTTGTGAGGAAGATGTAGATTGTTTCCTCAGGAAGCTGTAGAGTCAATGAAATGTAGTCTCCCAATGCCCCCAGATTCTTGCTCCAGCATTCATGGATGTACCTTTTAGCAGAGCTCAGGATCCTCCTGCAGCCCCAGAAAAGGTGGAGCCAGGGCAGCAGCATTGCTGCCTTGTTCCCCCCGCTGGGTTCTCACACTCTCCTCCAGCTCCCCCCGCTGCACATCTCACAGGGATCCTTCCCATTTCACTGTCAAGGCTCTTCATTAACAAAGCATTTAAGAGGTTTTGGTGCCTCTTAATAATGCACTTAGAAATATCTTTGATGTTAAGAGGTGAACTTCAGTGAAGTACTTTGCCATGGGAGGAGCATGGAAATGTCAGCTGGATCGTACCTGTTTGAGCTGTATTGCTGAGGGGACAGTGTGAAACCCAAGCCCTGTGAAGCCAGAGGCAACCTGCGAGATTTCAGCAGAGAAGCTGGGTGGGTTCCAGAGCCACCAGTCTGAGCCTAGAGCCCTTCACTGTCTCCCTGCACGTCCCACTTGGCTCTGCACGTGGCCAGGAGAGGGGTGGTCTGAGGCTGTGTGAACTGTTCGGTAGATCATAAATTGCGTTGTCTCAGCCATGAACAGCACAGGGCAGCCTGTGCCCCGTGTCCTCTGATGGACAGCCTGGGCAGAGGCTGGTAGGTTTCTGATGAAATAATTTTAAAAGAGTATTTGAAGGAAGGGGAGACTGAAGTCAGCTGACAAAAAGGAATATTGTTCCCAGACATTAAGGATAATGGAACAGGGAACTACCATAGGCTGTGAGATCCCCACTCCAGAGTAAACCCAGACCTTCATCCTAGGGCGGAGAGGAGGACCAAAGCATGGGTCCCACATGGGTATCAGCTACACAGGTGACAGTCTGCACTCCTCTGACAAGCTCAGACCATGGGATGAGGTCTCAGGAGCTGAGAAAGGCTTTATTTTCAGAGGAACAGGCTCCTAGAGGGTTCCCTTTGGGGACAAGATGAATCCCTAGATTTTTCCTGACACTATCTTGTCAGAGCTGTGCTTTCCCCAAGCACCAGGAAGATGCACTCAGCTGCTGCGGCTTGTTTGGCTGCACCAAAACACCCTGCACCTCTCATTGCTCCCACCATCCATCCACAAGAACCCAGCAACTGCCAAGCAAAGGAAATAACCAACTCTGGGCCAGATGTGTCTCAGATGGCGAAATCTTGTAAGAGGCTCTTCTAGCTTTTCTGGATGGCTTTTGTACGTGTATTTCTTTCACTCCTTTGCTAAGTGCCAGTTCCTGACCCAGGACCTGGCCTTTGGGGCCCAGGCCACCCTGCAGCCCCCATACCAACATACACAAGCCCTGCGAGGAGGAGAATCTGGCAAGAAGACTGGGAAATATTGTCACTTCAGCTGAGGTCACTCTGCAGCCCATCTTCTACCCAAGAGACCTCAAATGAAGACACTGGAAAATAACACTGGAATAAATTCAGATGTTATTCTCCAGCCTGTCATTATCCTGAGTCAGACAGAGACAAGGGAAGAGCCTCTACCCAGGCTGGATTGTAATTGGAGTGATGGAAAAGACCATTAGGTCATCTGGGCCATCTACCCCCGCCAACACACGCCTGTTCTCTGCTTCATGTTATCTAGTGCTGAGCTTGGAGTGAGTCAAGTGATGCAGCTTCCAGTTTCCCACGGGAGACTTCTCCTAATAAAACTAATAGCTGAGATGGAAATGTTTCACGATATCCTGCCTAAATATGCTGTTGCTCACATTGATCTCATTACTCTTGCTGGTCCTCCTTGGTGTCCGTGCCCATTACCCTTCTGCTGGCAGTTACAGTCAGATTTTCCCTCGGTTGCCATCTAGACAAGCTGCATTTTACTGTTTGGTGGTAATGACTCCAGACCCAAGGCTGCAAAGCCTTCTTTGTCCTTGGAGCCTTTGGACTCCTCCTAAGAAGCTAGATTCCCCAGATATTCTGCAAAGGGAAATATTCTGAAGAGTTTTTTGTACAAAATTAAGGATGAGGCTTAGAGAGATAGACAATTGAGTCAAGTTTTTCATGATGGTTCTTTATCTTTTGTTCTGATCTAGTTTTCCTTCTTCAAAATTTATTCTCTGATTTCTCCAGGGATCTCCATCCCATTTCCACACTTAATTAGAGCTTGAAGCCCCAACAAGGCACATGATGCCACTTGGAGGAATGCTTCAGGTGCCAGGTGACTTAAAGGTATTCAGTTTGTAGAGAGACTCTGGCATTTCCTTGCAAGGTAGAAGATAGGCAAAAAAGGAAGACAGGTTAATCTATAGGTTGATGCCTTTAGGAGCAAGACATGTAGCCATGCAACTTTCTAAAGGTTTCAGTGCACACAGCCTGGCTCCTTCCCCTCACTGTGAATAAGAAGCTTATTAAAATAAGTAGTTTTCAGGGTTGTACAAGCCCCGTGGTAGAGCAGTTCTCTAACATCAGATGCTGCAAGACTGGGGAATCCCCTCGGTCCGTGGTGAGCTCAGTGTGGTATGTGCTCCTTGCCCACCTGGTGCTGCTCAGCCCTTGCAGGTGAGCGGAGCACCCTCTGCTCCTTGTGACTTCCACCAAGGACACAACCGGGATCATCCTGGCAGCAGTATGGACAGGAAGGCCTGAATGAGTCAGAGACACACACAGCATGTGTCATATCACAGGTTTTTCCTCAGAATTGGACCTGGCTTTCAAAACACTTCTTACCATTAGCTTCTGACAAAAAACCTTGCCATGCAAAATCCTGCCATGCTGCCTTGATGCCACCAGCCTGGAAGGCCACCATCCCTGAGGGGAACAGTGTCTTGCAGGGAGCAGAATGAGCCACAATCCAAGATGGAGCCTCTGTGTAGGACAGATAAACAGAGCTGTGCCTGTAACAGGAAATTAATTTAAATTTAGAAGGAATAATTTTTTCCCTTGGTCAAATGGGATGGGAGATCCTCCTTCTGTTCTTCATTAAGCAACAAAGGGTGAAACCAACAGCAAATTGTGTGCAAACCACCCAACTGCGGCCCTGAACTCCTGAAACATCTTTATTCACTTAATCTGGGATTCAGGAAATTCTTGGTCCAAGCCAGTTTTATTGGGTGGTTTGCATTGAGCTCTCAGCCTCCCAATCAGTAACAGATGAACAATTTTGCATAACATTTTTCTCCTGGATTTTTGGCTCTGCTCCTCCTTTCTAGCAGCTGAGCTGATGCAGCAGGCCTGTTGTTCACCCTTTTGGAGACACCAGCCTCTGGACACAGGCTGCCCTGGGTCCTGATCAAGGCCAAGTCCTACCTTTATGGATTCACCTCCATTGGTGGCTCATCTCCCCATCTCCTCTGTCCCTACCTTCTTCCTAATTCCTTCCTCCTGCTGCTTCCAGGGCTGGCATCAGGTACTGACCCCATAAAGAACAGCCCGAACAGGTCCCAGCTGCTGAAGGACAGCAGTAGGTGCTGATAAACTGCAGCACCCTGACTGAGATGTGTGGGCATCTGCTGAAGAAACACAACGGGCACAGGTCCAGCTGTGGCTGGAGCTGCATGAGGAGGAGGAGTGCTCTGGGGGTGATCTGCCCCTCAGCCCTTCTCCAGGCAGGTGGCTGCTCAGCCGGTTTTCATTGTTCCCTCCTGGGCAGAGCTGTTGTGACTGGGAGCAGAGCACAGATGGGGTTTTGTGCCACTGGGATGCCTCCAGCATCAGTGTCCATCCATGTTGGTTCATTACCCAGTGCTTGTGAGGGTGTCCCTGGCTGTGGGACACGCTGTGCCTGCAGACCTGCCGTGCAGTGTGAGGACACATGTGCCGGAGGTGGTGGGGATGAGTCGGTGCGTGCATCCACACTCATCCCTGTGGCCAAGGTGGTGCCAGTCCACAGGGCTCCTCTGCCCCACTGGGAACGCACAGCATTTGGACCACTGAGAGAAAGCAAAAGGAAAAGGGTGAGACCCTGGAAAAAAACGGCCTGGAGAAATCCCAGCCGTCTGGCAAGGGACTGTTTATGTGTGCACCCCATGGCCGTGCACATGTGTGTTACTTGTCAGCATCTCTCTGCCTCCACCCCTGTGCCTTGGCTGCCCGGAGCTGCCAGGACTCAGCTGAAGGCCAGTCAGGAAATGAAATAGGTGCTATGTCCCCGCCTTGTCCCCCCCATCATGGGTGGGCTCCTTCACCTGCCTGTCGCCCCCCACACCCTTGCAGACCCTCTGGCAGCTGATTTTGCAGGAGGATGTTGCCGCCTTGATGTTTCAGCACTGCTAGTTCCCAGAATAACTGGGTCCTGGGGCTGGGGAAAAACACTTTCCTCAGCTGATGTGTTTGCTTAGACGCTTCAGCACAGGCTTTTATTATTATAATGCCTCTGAGATCTGGGACTTAGAGGGGGATTTGCAGCCATGTGCCTGACAAAGAGGAGTGACCTCAGCGACACCGGAGAGCAGAGAGTATGTAAAACCTTTCTGGGCTCTGTGTAGGAGTGCTGCTTCCCTTTTTGGCTGCTCTCAGCTCCATCTGCTCTCTCCACACATGGGTCTCCCTGATAGTCCCTCTTGGGCGGAGAGATGACCAGCCAGGAGACGAGTGTTCACACGAATGGGCTTCACATTATTTGCAGAGCTCCCAGTTTCATGCCCTGAATTTTAAGAACAAGAGTGACTCCCCTCACTCCAGCAGGCCTGAACCTTTTCTTCTCCATCCTTCTTCCTCTCCATCCTCCAGCCTATCTGCATGAACTGCTTTTCCCATGCACTGGCTCTCCAAGGGTGAAGGAGCTCCCTGCCCCCTCTCTGTGGTTGTCCACAGGGACCTGACTGTGACTCTATTTTTTACCCAGGTCTCTCCTACGCAGTTGGGTGATCACCACTGTGTTGCAAAGTTGGAACTGAATAAAATCAACATGTTAAAGATCATATTAGACATTCCTTCACTCACCATGTGAAATATTGGCCGTTTTCTGCCACATGGAGAAAAATAAGTTGGAAACCCAATGGGAAAGGCAGGAAAAACAGTCATTAATAACTGTACTTAATTACAACCTAATTTCTTGAAAAATGTGTTTGAAAGCAGCTGGCAACAAGTTGAACTGTGTGGAAAGTTTGAAGAACACCAGACCAGACATTAATTAGTCAACAGCCTCCAGAAAAGGTCAGGCTCTGGAAATATTTAAAGGCCCCTTAATAAAATGAATTTTAATTCCAATGCTGAATTAAAACTTCATTGCAAATCCCCAGAAAATAGACTCACTCCCCACAGACATGCTGCACATGTTTTAGGGAGACATGCTGTCCACACACCACAAGCTCCCCATGGGGTTTCCCAAACCATCTCTTCTAGTGACCTCCTTCTGCTTGGAAATGCCACACAAGCACCTTCTTTCCATCAAGGGCTATTGTTAGTACGAGACCTCACACACCAACCTCTCCAAATTACCAACTGGCCTCTGTAGTGCAGCAAGACCTCTCTAGAAGTCTGGTGCCATTGGTGAAATCTCATTGGAAACCCACCCTTGGGCATGGAGAGAGACGATCTCTTGGGAAGACCTGCAGAGATGCTGTGACCATATGCAGTGTGAACAATATTTTTTGGAAGGATCGCACATTGCTTGCTTCCAGCAGCCCAACAGCATCGTTGTTACACTGTCCTTGTTGGTTTAACTGAATTCTGAAACACAAGGATATGGACAGGTATGGCTCATGGTGTGAGTCCCTGCAGTTCTGGCAGGAGCAAGGACCTTTCCCTTTGCCACACCAGGAATCATGTCCTGGGGGTAGGAGCTGTTCACCAAACACAAAAATCCCAAGGAGAAAAAGAAAGAAAAATATCTACCTGTAAAGGGTGACACTCATCCAAGAGGCATTGGACAAAACCACTCCCAGCAGACACATTCTATGCCTCTGTGTTTACAATATTTCATTGTTCCTTGCTTGTTTGTTCTCTAATCCTGTGCTTCTTCAAGAGCACCCCTCAGCAGGTACCCTGCAGGAGAACCTGTGTGAGAACACTGGGTATGTCTTGACACTTATAGTCAGAGGGACACATATACCAGTCACCTTCCTTGTGGGAAGACACATACCACCGACTATCGTCCTATCACAGCCACTATCACCTCCCATATAAATGTACCCCGCTTGGGTTTTGTGGCATTGCCCTGAGAGCATGGACCCCACGTGTGCATGGGAAGAGCATTCCTGGTCCTGCGGTGTGGGAGCCACATGCTGAGCCTTCACACTAACTGCCCACTGCTTACCCATCCTGGGTGCTACTCCTCTCTGCTGCAGTCTGCTAAATTACATTAATCTCCCCAGGAAGTGGGACTGGGACAAACCAGGAACTCACTGGTGGATGGTTTTTGGTAGCACACAATATCACTGAACACGCATCATGCACATTTGACTGAGTGTAAGCTGGTACCTCTGAGCTCTCCCACTTCTGTTGGCTCATCTGCCCACCTAGTTGCCAGCAGTATGCCCAGGTGGCCAAGAACGCCAACAGCATCCTGGCCTGTATCAGGAACGGTGTGGCCAGCAGGACCAGGGAAGTCATTCTTCCCCTTTATTCAGCACTGGTGAGGCCGCACCTCGAGTGCTGTGTCCAGTTCTGGGCCCCTCAGTTTAGGAAGGATGTTGAGATGCTCAGACATGTCCAGAGGAGGACAACAAGGCTGGTGAAGGGCTTGGAACACAAGCCCCATGAAGAATGGCTGAGGAAGCTGGGGTTGTTTAGCCTGGAGAAAAGGAGGCTCAGGGGAGACCTTATCACTCTCTACAACTCCCTGAAAAGAGGTTGTAGCCAGGTGGGGGTTGGTCTCTTCTCCCAGGCAACCACTGACAGAATGAGAGGACACAGTCTTAAGCTGTGCCAAGGGAAGTTTAGGTTAGACTTTACGAAAGAATTCTTCTCTGAAAGAGTGATTGCGCGCTGGAATCGTCTGCCCAGGGAGGTGGTGGAGCCACCAACCCTGGACGTGTTTAAAAAACGACTGGACGTGGCACTCAGTGCCATGGTTTAGTTGATGAGGATGTGTTGGGTCATAGGTTGTACTAGGTGATCTTAAAGGTCTTTTCCAACCTAGTTCATTCTGTGATTCTGAGGCAACTGCAAGTCCCAGACCTCCCATGCTCCTCAGCTGCTTCCAGAGCAGCTGGCAGGAAGCAGCAGCTTCCAGGTCTGCAGGAAGTTGTGAATAGCTTGTTTTCAGAAATAGCAAAGTGTTTGGACTGCAGGTGTTTCCAAAACAAAACATCTCAGTAGCTTTCCTTCTTTGAAAGGTTTCATGAAGTTTGTGTCAGTCCAGCTCAGACAAAAGCATTTTCCTAAGATTTCAAACTTTTCAGGGGAGGCACTTCTGCCGTGTGACGGCAAACTATTGCCAGTGCCAACAATCACAGAATCACAGAATGGTTTTGATTGGAAGGTACTTTAAAGTTCATGTCATTCCATCCCCCTGCCATGGGCAGGGACACCTTCCACCTTCCACAGGTTGCTCCAAACCCTGTCCAGCCTGGCCTAGAACACTTCCAGGAATGGGGAGTCCACAACCTCTCTCTCAAGATGTTGGCAAGGCTTTGGAGCCACATGTCTGACCACCAAAACATTGCTCTGTTCTCCTTTCCTCCTCCTGGCACATCTCCTGCAGGAGATGGAGATAGGTGCAGTCTGACATTCTATCACTAACAGAGAAGTAGGAAGCAGCAAAACAGAATTCCCAAGCCTTTCCCACAAGTGGCAGTGTTTTTCAATAGAAATTGTGAGGAACCTTTTTCTAATCCCAACCTTGGGCTGGTCTGCTGGATCTGGGAGAGCTGTTTCTGTCCTCTACCTTGCTATTCAAAGGTGCTTGGTCCATCTTTGAAGTATGTGTACAAGGTTACCAGAGAGTCCAGGCTGCAAATCCAGACCTCAAGGTTGCAAGGAGCAGAGAGGATGGGTTTGTCTGGAGTTTATTTCAGAAGTTTCCTTTCCTTCTGCCCCATGTCATCTCAGCCCTCCCCTTTCATCCAGGAGGTGGCACAGCAGCTCCTACTTCTGAGGAGACACCAGGACCAGCTAGGTGATCCATGTACCTGGAAATCTTGCTTTCAGATCAACTATCCCCTTATGCCAGACAGAGTTTGATTGGCTCATTGATCCATTTTGCAGGACACATTACAAGAAAAGGGAGAGAGAGAGAGGGAGAGAGAGAGAGAGAGAGGGAGAATCTGCTGCAAGCCAAGGAAAAGAGATGCTGGGAAAACACAGGAGAAATTCTGCAGGTAGTGAGAATGGGTTCAAGTCTCTGGGGATCCAAGGCAACTAAATAGTGACGCATTTTGTCCTTTCTGAGGTAATTTCTTGGATCGGACAGAAACAGCACACTGGTATCTGGCCATCTTCAAATGAGCCCTAAGGTCCAAGGGGCTTCACCAAAGCAGAGCACAGCACACCCACAGGAAAACCCTGTGTCTGATGACAAAAGTGAAGGTGACTTCAAAAGAAACATGAAGTGTCTTTCCAGGAATTGCTGCAGACTCAGATCCTTGGCCTCCATCATGTTTGCAGTTAAGGTACATATCATGTCTCACATCCACCTGAAGAAGAGCTGTAGTGCTCCATGCCATGACTAGAGGCTATATCGACATAAATGCCTGCGTTCCTCAAGCCAGAGGAGTCCTTCCTTGGTACAACCTTGTACCTTCACAGAAGGTTGTGGCACGGGAGCTCACTGGAGCAGAAGTGGGGGAGGGGAGGGGAGGGGAAGGGAGGGGAGCATGCCAGGAGCAATATTGTGCACAAACTGTTGCCTGTGGTCCTGCCTGAATGGCTGTACAACACACCACAAAAGCCACCAAGGATGTCCACCCTGCAGGGATGTGCTGCTTTGCAGGTGTTCCAGGGCTCCAGGAAAAGTGTGGCTGCTCTAACAGCCCACATCAGAGGCTTAATTCCCCTTAATGCTTTCCACTTGGAGAGACCAGGAGACAGCAGAGACCAGAAGGTCCTGGGAAATCACCTCTTTGTCTTCCTCTGGCCTCGCTGTGGGATGGAGGCAGGAGTGGGAACGCATGGACTCACAGACGGAAGGCTAAGACATCCTGCCCCAACATTGCCAGCTGTTTTTGTGAGTCTGTCCCTGACCCACAAGCCAAGCACTGGTAGCCCTGTTCTGCTGTCAGCCACTGTGTTTATGAATCAGCAGTTCAATATTTGATGACTTGGGCTGAGGTGATCAGTCCCCTGCAGCTGGACTGCCTGGCTGGGGTGAGTCACCCCCTGGGTCCTGCTGGCTGCAGGGTGACAAATGGCAAAGATGCCCTGAGGTAACAGCTCTTGAGGGCTTTTCATGCAAAGCCAGCTTGCTTAAGCCTTACTCCAGAGTCCGAAACTCAGAACTAATGGGAAATGCTGCATGCAGCCTGCAAGGAGCTCTGCAGTACCAGAAACAGCCCAGGCTGCAGAAAGGCAACCTCCTGGGCCCCACCTCCAGCAGTGGAAAGTGAATCCATTCTCTGGGAAAGGAGATGATCTCTGGGCTGTGTCAGGGAGCCTGCCCTTGACATCTTGGCATCAGCTGGGACAGTCCCAGCTCAGTCCTGTGTGCTGCCACCCAGAAAAGCCAGTGTGCCATGTCCTCACCTCCTCTGCCCAGAGGCCAGTACAGAGCATCTATGGAGCTGCCAAATATCTCCTTCCCCTTGACCCTGAAGCCCCTGCTCCCCACTGGGTAGTGAATGCTCTCAGCTGTCAGTGTAGCAAAACTGGGTGAGGAGTAAGTCAAGGGCTTGGAAGTTTTTCCTGTATGCAGTGATTCATGGCTTGTGTTCGTCAGTAGATGGGAGTGTTTGGAGAAGAGCCAAGTCATCATGAAACATTTACAAATCCCAGACGTTTTGTGGATTTCACCACAAATTATCTTCTGTCCAACACAGCCAACCCACACGTTCATCGACATTTCTGAGCTGCAGTTTATTAATCCTCTATTTCCAGCAATGGTGTGAAGATAGCAATGGCCAGCAAGAGGGGACACGCCACTGGAGTTGTGCCAGCTCCAACAGGCACAAGACAGGAGAGGGGTAGTGGTTGAAAGCCCAATGACTCCTCTCTTTGCCATGGCTGCTTCACCTTGCCCAGCAGTCAAAGGAATATGGATCAAGACTTCCCTGGGGGAGAAGGAAGAAAGGACTGTTCCTGAGAGGGCAAAGGCCATGCCAGCTCATTCAAAAGACCTGTCTGAGAGCATCTATGGAGAGGTGTAGTAGAAACGTAAAGTCTAAATGAGGGGTCAAAGCCCAGGAAAAAGTGTCAAAACGAGATAGAAGAATATCAGGCATTGATGGAACCAAGGCCGTTCAGATTGTAGCACATCTGTGAGTAGCTTTTCAAGACCTACACACTGGGAAAATAAAGAGAAGCCCAAAACAGGGAACAGCATAAAATTAAGGCCAGACTTAAGGGAAAAGGAGTCTAAAGGAGTCTTTAAAAAAATGAGGCAAAAGTGATGCCCATGGGACCTACATAAAAACACAGTTCAGCTCCTAAATGTATCCAAAGCCAGTGCATGGGCAGTAGCTGAGAGCCCAGCAGATGCGAGGACTTGCCAGCTGACATCTCTTCTCCTCTCTAGTCTGAATGCTGGACATTGGTCCAGGTGGGTATGAGATACCAAGTGTCTGAAAACAGTTTTGTTTGAAATAAAATCACCTTTTCCTTCACCTTCCTCTCTCACAGATTTGGGAAAATTTGTGGGAATATGGGAAAGTATGTGAGATCTGTGGTAACATTTGCATGTAGTGGGGGCAAGTCTCAGCTTGCTATTCTGAAGAGGGCAAAAACCTGTCCTTTTTAATGGCATTTTGGGCCGAACCCTCAAAGAAGGTACAGACCCCACTTAACCTGATGTTTTGGGACGTAACTGAATAGATTTTTTTCTCCCCCTGCTTTACAGTGCAGGCTGTCCCTCCATTACAAGGTAGAAAGGAAATCTGGCATACTGGACAATTCATTCATGGCGTCTCCACTTACAGTGACTCTCTGGGACAGGACACAGCTCAGCTTTCCTGCTCATTGAGCATGGGAAACAGAGATCCATGAGGGTCATGGAAAGCTACTCATACCTCTCTGACAAAGTGAGGTCCTGGGAACATCTCTCATTATTCACCAGGCAATGAAGGCAAGAAGGTGGACCCCTGAGGAGGACTGGTCCTGGAAAAGTTCATCTGAGAGGGGCAATCCCTTTCAGGCTGATTCTGGGATGCTCTCAGTATTCAGGGAACAGCAGTCTCCAGCCTTACTATGCCCAGGTATCTCCAGTTGGTTCATTATATCTGATTCAAATTTTCCCTCTTGCAACCGCCAATGCCTCTGGCAGCAGCTACGGCTAACACTGCTGAGACGTTCTGCTGTGCATCCTTGTGGAGTGGCTCTTGGCTGCCTCCAGCCTTCAGTTTTGGAGCTGAAAGTGTGTTTGTGATATTTTAATGTCTATCAGCTCCTACACCTCGCCAACATGGGTAGATAGCGAAATACAGCAGAGAGAAATTAACTGCCCCCTTCCATGAGAGCCCATGGTGAAGCCTGAAGCCAGACAGTACCACACATGGTGGCAGGTGCAAAGCCTGGCCCATGTTTGGACAGGTAGGTGTTGGCTTGCTTTGGCCATCCCTCCCCTCCATCCTGTGGCCATCCCCACCCACCCTGGCGCTGCCAGGTTTTACACCTGTGCAGTGGAAGTGCTGCCAGGACCCAGCAAGTTGAGCCCAGGGTGCCTCTTCATGCCATGAACGGGCAGCAGGTCACATTGCACCTTTTGCTGCCAAACACTGAGGACTGTCCGTGCCAGCAGCAAGCAAGACCTCTGGACCGTGGACAGACTCTGTCAGGACCTTTGTAAGGTCATGCTGATTCCAGCTAATAAAACTGGGCAAATCATGAGAAAAATAGTAAATTACCTAATCCAACCTCCTGGGTATCTCAGGCCTTTGATATTTGCCTTGATTTTTCTATATTAGGCGTAATAATTTGGCTCAAGCTTCTCTTCCAGATAGCAATGCTACTGGATTGCACCAGCACTGCTTCATTGAAGAAAATCCTTGCCTCACTGCTCAGTCGGGATTTCATGGTGCTGACAGCAGGGCCATTAATAATGAACCCATTTTTTTAATGTATTTTTTAACACAGAATGATTTTCCAGGACTTTCACAACTGTTTTGACAATGAGCTTCCTGTGGAGCAGTGTGGGAAGCTGCAGGCAGAAGCAAGTCCCAAAACGTGCAGAAGGAGGAGATGGGACAACCTTGTCAAGCCCATCCAGGACAGGGGACTGCCAGATCGCAGGGGAACAGGGCAAGGTGGAAGGTAGTCTCACCCCTCAAAAAAGGGACAGCTGTGAGAAAAATTTAAATGACCGTGTTCCCTCAGCAGAAGTCCCAGGATGTCCTTACTGGATGAAGGACAGGGGCTGGATGTTTCTGTGGAGCACCACCATTTGTCGAGAAGAGTAATCATAGTAAAATTACATAAGAAGTGTTGGCCAGGGGATTAAATCTCCTGATCCAGGCTTTAAAATGGCCCTTTGGGGTTAGCAGGAAAGCAGCTTGCTTGCACCATCGATGGGTTTTCCTCAGCCTCGCTCCAACTGGCCGCTCCCTGGCACAGCTCGGGGAAAACCGATGTAGCCCCTCTGTCTTTCGCCCCCCACACCAGCACAAGGGTGAGCCCAGCCCCCACCTTCCCGGTGAATGAACTCGAAAAAACTTAAAGCTCAGTTATTTCTTTTCTCCCGTTCTCAGAGTCCTTCTGAATATCTGCTCCAGCTCCTCAGGCTCCAGGGATTTGGTTCTGGCACATAAGCTAAGGCAAGCAGGAGCTGACTGTTACATGACCCTTCTTGTAATTTTCTGGAAATCTCGTCTGTAGGATAAACAGACCAATGTTAACCTTTATATAGTAAATAAAACTCCAGTGAATGTGGCCACTTAACATGTCTAAAAGACGCATTTTTACTTCTAATATTAACACATTTTTCAAGAAATCTTTCTTTGGCAAAAGCCAAAATAATATTTGTTTCCTGTTTCAGTAAATAGTCGCCATGGCAGAGCAATTCCATCTGATACTTACTCCCTGCTCCATACAGCTGATCCCCCTTTATCTCTGTTTACTGCAGAGATACTATTAAATACCTTCAGCCGCTCCTGCTTGCAGATTTCCAGAGAGCCCATATCCTGTTTATAGCATCTCTGCCAAGGCTGCTTATGGGGGAGCTCCAAACAGGAGAGAGAAAGGGTTGAGGGGGAGATGATGAAAGAAGGAGGCGGAGAGATGTCTGCTGCCACCTCCAAGCACATTCCACTGAAAGCAACAGCAACAGACAATCTCAGAATCAGAAAGGTTTGGGTTGGAAGGAACCTTAATGTCCATCCCATCCCACCCCCTGCCATGGGCAGGGACACCTTCCACTATCCCAGGTTGCTCCAAGCCCCGTCCAACTTGGCCTTGGACATTTCCAGGGATGGAGAATCCACAACCTCTCTGGGCAACCTGTGCCAGGGTTTCATCACCGTCACAGGGAAGAATTTCTTCAGTCTTCAACATAGCCAAGTATATCCCCCAATCGTCCCAAATGCATCCAGGGAATGTGTGGATGAGGTCTCCAGTGCAACTAGGCTGCATTGGTGATGGAGGGACCTGCCCCAGGCTGTGGCTGCTGCAGTGCTGTCCATTCCCACAGCCATTCCTGCACTACCCACCAGTTTCCCTTAGCATCAGAGGTTCCTGCAGCCCCTGTGAAGCCCCTGATGCAACCCCTGCTTAGAGCTTGGAGCCTGGGGCTCTAGCACATTCAGCAGACAAGCCGGGAAGTCTTTGGAGCCTGATTTATTTTGCTCTTTCCAGCTGTTGTGTCCAGATAGAGCAAGGCTCTTCCGTTCTGTTTGGAAAGGACTGCACCCGCTCAGCAGCCTGCACGCTGCTGTTGGGGATCCACGGGGCCATGAGCTGTGTGAACTGTGCCAGGGTAACTGCAGACACACCTGTGCAACATCTGCACACCTCTGGGAAAGATCTCCCGTGGTACCTACTAGGGACTTCAGCCCTTTATCCCTTCATTAGACACTCACAGTGATTTCTAACTTCGTCTCAACCTAGAATGGATCTGGGTGTTTTTAAGCCATGTGTTTTCTCTGCAAGACAGTTTATGAGAGCAATAAAAGGCAGAATGATGATTAAGGGAGACAGGGAAGGGTTTGCACATCTTGCTGAGAATAATCTTGGTTTTGTTTTTGGGTCAATCTGTCTGACGTGTGATGTTTCACCTCACATTTGGCTTGCATTCAGAAGGAATGCAAATGCATCCAGCATCAACTTGGTCTCCTGTAATGGGCTGAGCCTCTTTGGGCGTCACCAGGGGCTTGTGAGACAACAGATATGGGGAGGATTACTTGTCCTTGTGCTTTTGCAGCAGGATGACTGAGAGGCCTAAACCTCACAGAAAGGGTTGTCAGGAGTTGGAAGAGGCTGCCCAGGGCAGCTGTAGAGTTACTACCCCTGGAAGTGCTCAAAAAATATGTGGATGTGGCATCTGGGGACATGATTTAGCAGTGGACCTGGCAGTGCTGGGTTAATGGTTGGAACTGGTGATCTTGCAGGGTTTTTCCAGCCTGAATGATTCCATGATTCTGTGAGGCCAGGTGAAGCCAACATGCACGCTGGGTTTCACAGGATCAGAGCCAAGGAGGGGGTTTGCTGCAATGCTCTGCACTGCACAGTCTGGGTTTAGGTATCTGGATCAAGAGATGGATTTGCGAGGCTGGAATACCCCTGTGGTGGACAGGAAAGCTGGGGAGGGGGCCGGGGCAGCTTCCCAATATCCCACACCGGGAGCATTGGACCAGAGACCGTTGATGAGCAAGGCAGAGTCTCTGAGGCACAGACAGGGAGTGGGCAGGGAGGCCCTAGCTGCAGTCTGGAGGTTTTGGCTCTCAGCTGAGGCATGGAAGCCCTGATATGTGTCCTCTCCTCCTGGGTGGATTGTGCACATCACATTTGATAGTCCCTGGCTGAAAAGCAGAAATGTTGTAGGGTCTCTGAGCTGAGTAATTTGCATCCTGTGGAGTCTGTGGCATACACTGTAGCCTGCATTCAGGCACTGCTGGGTGAGGGAACTTTTGTGGACTGCTTCCAACTTGGTCTCTCCTGGGGAAGGAAAGAGCAAAGATAGTATGAAGACTAATAGCCTCTCCAGTGCTTCTTCATTGGATACCTCCCAAAATGAGTTATTCTCCATCCCTCACAAACCCTGTTTCAGTGCTGAGATTACCACTCACCTCCCAGCCCAACCTGTCTTCGTGTGACCACCCACCCCATCCCAGCTCAGGGCTTGCTGTGGAGGAGCACAGAGATAAGGGAACACCAGTCACCCCAGCAGGCCTGGCCAGGTCAGCAGCTCAGAGACTGGAGCCCAGATGCAGAGCTATTCCTAAAACTTTCACAGTTCAAACCTCACCATCCCACTGACCTGAGCAAGGCTTGGGAGAACCATCCCATCCAGAAGTCTGGCAGACCTGGAGCCATGAGCCCGGCTGGCAGCCACCTGCCCGGAGCTATGCTCTCCTCCGCCCCCCAAGACAAGTGGGTTTTGTTCAGGGTGTGTGCAGGATGTGGCTCGGTGACCCCTCTGGGCGAGAGGCAGCTGCTGTGCCACCGCTTCCCCAGCCGCGGCCGGGGCGCAGGCAGAAAGCCCTCTTTGTTCTGAGGAAGGTGTCAGGTACTCGCCGTGCAGGAGCTGAATTGGGGCTTTTCATCGGGTGAGAGGCTTGCCGGCTGAGGAATTCTGGCTCCCGGCTGGAGCTGGCAGGGAGCTGCCTGCCCTGGGCTTGGCAGGTCCGCAGTGAAGCCCACAGCCTGCCCGCCCTGACCAGGGGCTGTCTGTGGGCTGAGGGCAGCAGGAGCACTGTCCCCTCGCTGGGGACACAGAGATGAAGTTATTTATAAATAAGCGGGTGTGCAGAACCCTCAAGGGGGAGAAGTTATTTATAAATGAGCGGCTATGCAGAACCCTTAAGGGGGAGAAGTTGCCTTGCTGTTTCGGGAGGCACGTCCTGGTCGGTGCATCTCGGGCAGGATGCGGCACTCCCAACGCGTCAATCCAGGCTACACCAGAGCTGGGGATGCGTCAGAGGTGCAATGTGCCTGCAAGTCCTCAGCAGAAGGCCTGCAGCATCCAAGCAGCCCGACAGGACAGCCCAGAGAGACATGCTTTAGAGAATCCTTTCTCACCACAGCACACACAGGATACTTTTGCAAGGGATGCTTTTAAGACACACATTTCAGCCCAGGAGTATAACTGCTTTCAAGTTTACTCTAGTTTGAAAAGTTGGGGTATCTGCAGTATTTGGGGGAATGTCTGCTGCTTCAAGACTCATTTTCATGTCTACTTTGGAGGCAAGGAATCCATAACCCATCTGGCAAAACAGCTTTGATTTCTGAATTAAGCTTCTGTGTACCTCAAAACTGACTGTAATATCTGTTATCAAAATTGACATTTCCCCCACAATAACTGCAACTGCTGTGTGAAGGATTTGGGTTCTAGTTCAGGCAGAGATGACTGATATGAACCAGACAGCAACACACACAGTTATGGCTACTGCCTGGGTTGTTTATTTGAGTTTTTTTAACAGGTATTTTGCCATTTCTGCCCCAAAGTCGCATGGAGGTTTTACCTCAAGAAGCTGCCAGTGATAAGCCATTAATTTCCAGTGATCACCATGCAATTAGCCAGGGTCACTGCGGGAAATGCTGCCTCCAAAACTGCTGGAGACTGCTCAGTGTTAGAAAGTGGGACCTTACTTCAAAATAAATAAATGAGGAGAGTTCATTTAAAGGGCCCTAAAGGCAAATTCATTTCAGGCCGTAGCTTTGATATGAAAGCTGTGGATGTGCCCATCTACGAGGCTCTGAAGGCTGCACAACTTAAGAGAAAAAGCAGAAAAGCCCATGCGGGAAAGAAAATCAACAACATTTGCTGAAATGACAGGGTTTCATTGCGTATTTGAGCTGAACAGGGCACTTCAGAAAAAGGAAATCCAGCCTTAGTACAGGCAATAGAGGCAATATAAAGCATGCCAGGAATTACCTAACAAAGGAATTAGGATGGGATTTCATCAGAGCAAATGGCAAAAAATGTTATAAAATAAAAAGGTACAAAAATAAGCAATGAAAAGATATAAGAATACATAAAATCGGATGTTTGTGAGTAGGTGGAATCCTGGGAGGGAAACAGGGTGATGGCAAAAAGTAGGAATGGGAAGCTGAGGGGTTTCTTTGGATTGTTCAGGCCCACGGGGGGTGGGGGTAGACAGCTACTCTGGATCAGCTCATTTCAGGTTTTAAAATGAGCAGTGGGGGTATCAGAAGAAGATGCTGGAATAAATTGACATGCTGAAGAGCAATAAGTCACTGAGCGCCAGTGAGGCATCCAAGACTTGTGTAGGAACATAAGAATGAAATGACTGAACTACTGACAGAAATATGCACATGAAGTTCTATGCTCAGCAGCAATCAAAAATAACCAGGGAAATGATAGGATGCAGCAGGGATGGGAATGGGTGGAATCTGGAATACATTATAAAGCCATCACAGAGCCAGAAGGGTGCCCCCCTCCCAAGCTGCACCCTCTCCCGTGGTCCTGTCCTGCCCCACCCCGTGGGATATGGGGAGCAGAGGGCCAGAAAGGCTGGAGGGCAACAGCAGTGGAGTGCACCAGGGACACCAGGAGGGAGCGTGGTTCGGTGGGGCGAGCAGGCAAGGAGGAGATGTTGGGATAGGGATACCCACACAACTCAGTATCCTCCACCTCACCCTCTTCTGTTACCCAAAAATGAGGTGTCAGTGAGTAATTCACACAAGATGCTGTGGGACTCACTGATGTGCTGCAGTGCAGAAGTTCTTATCTTAGCAGCAATTTGTACAATATGTACCAGCTCAGGTGGCCCTACATGGACACCCACAGCTTGTCCAGTGTTCCAAGTGCAAGGGAAGGTCACAAACATCTGACTTCTTTGGGCTGCTGACGAGGAGGAAGTTGTCCTCCTCACATGCCAACTGCAAGGCCCTGGAACATCTCTTTAAGACAACACTAGGGCTCAGGGGGTGCAGGAGGAGGGGTGCAGGCAGCAGGGGAGTGGGACCTATGGGGCAGGGTGCTGAGGAAACATTTCCCTCCCAGGGGGCACAGAAAGATGGGAAGGCAGTAGGAGAGAGGAGAGGAACTCCTTTCGGGTCTGTCTTTTTTGATGAGTGTTTTTACTCATGTCTGAACTGGCTGAAGGCCTTTTACAGCCTTTTCCAGTCCTAGAAGACCTGTTCATCGTGGTATCCCAGCATCATTGTCCACACTCTGTCTTGGTCATTTTGTGTCCCCAGAGACGCAGCAGGGGACAAAACAAGTAGATGAGCATAATTCCCACCACCTGTCTTACATGGCGATCAGCCTTGTCAGGGCAGGAGGTGTCTGATCTCACTCTGTGCTCTGGCCTTGGAGGCAGTTCCTGCTCACGGAGCAGCCAGCACAGCTTCCCTGGGAGTCGAGGCTCAGTGAAGGAGAGGGTCTCCAGCAGATGATGATTCATGGTTGATCACTTTTAGCCAGAGCTGGATTGAATCAACTCCTCTCTCCCATGGCTCTGCCAGGTCTCATGGCCCAGGGAGGGGAGGAGAGAGGAGAAATAATGAGATTTCCCATCCAGAATCGAGGGGGATTTATAGCTGTTGTGATAACCTTGGCTGTTAGTGAGGCTCGCACAAGAAACCATGCTGATTTCCAAGTTCCTGATTTACTAAACAACAGAATGAAAAGTCAGCATAAATCACTTCTGCTCACACGAGTGGCAGCTGTGGGGAGCCTGCCACAGGGATATACAAGGGCTGGTGCCCAGTTGTCTTGGCTCTGGGGTCTCCTCTGAGCTCTGCCCAGCCCAGGCACTGGATGGCAGTCTGGGCACAGCCACCTCGCCCTGCCATGACCTGCAGCAGCCACTGCTGGGGCAGGAGCACAGAGGCAAACTGATGGTATCAGGGTAGTGTCTCCATACAGGGGCAGTGGCTCCAGCAGGTCCAGGCAGGGCATTGGGAAACTCTGAGACAGGTTCCCAGAGAGGGGCAGGATGGGATTTTCAAGGGCTCATCTAGGCAAAGCCACGGCCCCGCCAAGCCAGTGCTGGAGACAGTCCTGCTGCTGGTGGGAGGCTGGTCTGGAGACCCTGAGTCCCCTTCCACCAGCCTGTTGAGATCCCGGATTTACAGTAGAACATTTCCCCCAGGCATTGTTGTACCAGCCCAGGATGTTTCTGCTTTCTCTTGCATGCAGCCCCTTTAGTCTAAGGATGCTATCAGCATCCTTCCCAAGAAGATACAGCTGCCTTCCCAAACCAGATGGCAATGTTCTCATCCTACAGAAATATCTGTGTTTTCCAGTGCTACTACTAAATGTGAAACAGGAGTTTATAAAAAGAAAAAAGTTAAAAACCCAAGAACTTACATGGCAACAGGGTATGTGACTGTGTCCTATGGCAGCAGGGCATGGATGGTGCTGGATGCACCAAACCAGTGTCAGGCTCCTGAGGACCTGAACGGCTCTCAGGACATGCATGGAGTGAGTCGGGACAATGCTTGGTGTAACTGTACATTTCAGGATTGCTGTCCAAGTGAAGGGGAACAATGGGGCAGATCTCGAAAGATCACCGCTACTACCATGTCAGTGAAGCACGTCCAATATCCTGAGGCTTCTGTTAGGGAAAGGTGGACATGTGTTGCTCTGTCTTACCATAAAAGACAGCGGAAGGGCCCAAGAGGTTTGAGCAACAGCCCTGAAAGAACCCATAAGGTTAGAAGCAAATTAAATTGGTGAGAAGGGAAACAGGCAAGTTGAACACACTGATACCTATGTATGGACATATCATATCATAGCAGGGAGAAGTTACTATCCTGGTAAGATAAAGTGAAGAGAACCTGACACACTGCCAATACCAAATGGTACAGGGGAAGTTTCAAATAGCTGAATGTGCTCAGTACTAAGGACAGGAAAAAACAGTACTAATTCGCAAAATGAAAACATGCAGCAGGCCTCTACAGAAATACAAGGAGGTTTGTTGGGGAAGAACTAGGCAATCATCAGCTCAGGAAAATGCAATATCTAAGGCAGAGAAGTAAATAGAAGGTGCTTGGACTCAGTACAATTCACTGACCTCTTGGAGATCCATCACTGCTACAGGCAGCAGGAAGGGAGACTGGACATGGCTCCAGGGGGATTTGGTGTCCCAGGTCTGTGACTACCTGAACTCCACAGCTGGATCATGTTCCCAGCATCAGCCTCAACTTGGGAAACAGGCAAAAACTCTGGACAGAACCCCTAAAATAGGACTTAATAATTTCTTTCCCCATCCATCTACCTGCAACCGTTCCTGGAAGAAGCCCGTTCCCTAGGTTTGCCGGGGTCCTTTCAACATGCCTGTGATGGGAGAGTGACATGTGTAAGATGAAAAACTGCATTGCACTAGGAGATTGGCTGGACTTTCCTTACTGGTTTCTCCTCCTGAGCAAACTAGCCTGCAGACCCCAATATCATACTGAATCTGGTCCCACAAACTGTCTCCCAACCTACAGAGACTTCCGTAAAATTCAAATATTTCATCCTTATTCACAGGTTAGGCTGGAGGATGTGTTGCTCTTTGCTGAGCAGGGGAGTGCACACTGCACAGTGATGATTGTTTCGAGGCTTGCACGGAGGAAAATGTTGTTTCTGGATAAATAATCCCATCACATAACCCACAGCACATGTTAAGCATCCAATGAGCAGAGTTCCAGCAGCCAGCTCATTTTCATCAGTGCTATGCACAGCGCTGTTTCATCCAAAGTACAGTCTTGGCCCTTGAGACTCAGGAGACATCGCGGTGCAGGCCCTGGATTATTGGACCAGGGTTACTGGCTATTGATTTCAGAGTTAATTTCACAGAGTCCTCAGCCTTCAAGGTACTGTAGAACTCAGCATGACAAAATGGATAAGGGCAAAGCACTGCCCTAAGGCTAAGGCACTGAGCAGGGCTCTCTGTTTGATATCACATGTGCAGGTCTTCAGGACTGCCCTCAGACCCTCTGGTGGTCCCTTGTCTGCACTCCAGTGCAGGTTACACCTTCATCTCCACGGTCTGCCTGGGCTGGTACCAGTCCAGCCTTGCTGTCATCAGAGGAAGAAAATTCCCCTGAGATAGAAAAATGAACTTTTAGCATTAAATTCTGCCCAGATCATCACTGCCTAGGACACAGAAACAGAGACATGCTGCAGAGTCCTCCAGACATCCACATCATCTGGGGGTCTGGCTGTACCTCGCCTGGCATAACAGGAGTGGATAGTCTGCCCCAGGATAAGCCCCATCTTCCTGCCTGATAATTAAAGTCTGGTCAAAACAATGAAGACATTTTTGTCTCCCAGGAAACCCTCCTGCAACAGTTTCCTATAGTGGGGACTCCCCAACTCTCATGACAAAGCCCCATAGGTGGGAAGATTTTCCAAACCTATATCCTTATCATTCTTTGCCAAATGCCTGAAATTTCTTCAATAAATAGCTAAACTGTACACAAGCTTTCTGTGACATGGGTCACAAATACCCACTGGCCGTATAGACAATGTACTGAGATCAGCTTGTTACTGCACAGTTCACATCAGCTGCCAGGATTTCACATTCTTCAGAGAGTCACAGAGTGGTTTGTGTTGAAGGGACCTTAAAGTTCATCCCATTCCCACCCTCTGCCATGGCAGGGACACCTTCCACTGTCCCAGGTTGCTCCAAGCCCCATCCGACCTGGTCTTGGACACTGCCAGGGATGGGGCAGCCACAGCTTCTCTGGGCCCTGTGCCAGGGCACAGGGAAGATTTTCTTCATTCACTTCTTCATTCACATCTAATCTAAATCTCTCCTCTATTAGTTTAAAACTGTTCACCCCTGTCCTATCCCTGTCTGCTTATGTAAAAAGTCTCTCTCCCTCTTTTTTATAACCCTCTTTCTCAATTTTCATTGTAAAAATTTAGATCAAGAGACTTTTTGACTGGACCGGATGCATTCTGCATGCAAGAGTCCCTGCACTGACCTTAGAAGTGAATTGCAAGCAGGGAATGAGGAGGCCAACACTGAGAAACAGGTGATGGGATAAGATAGGGCAGGATGGTGTGGCATGGCATGCAATTACATGGCACAGGGAAGGGATGGCCAGGGATGGAGGGTAGAGGTGTCTTGCTAGTGATGTGACCTGCATGTCCCATCCTCACCTGTGGGAGCTTCTTGCAGCAGATACCAATGGGGACAAATTTTTGTGCGGTGTTTTTCTTTCTTTCCAGTTAAAGAAAAATGGTTTAACAGTTTTTGTACCTTACTGCCTCTTTGCTGCCATTTTCAGTCCGCATTTTTACACTGAAATACCTCAAGCAACTGAATACAACTGCTCCTCTAGGTTTCCCCTGCTTGACAAAAGGCTGCTGAGAAATCTCAGATTCTCATTAAGGCTGCCTGTTTGTAGGCGCAAAGTAGGGGAAAAAAGTCACAAAAAACTCACAAAGGCTCTGGAGATGGAGCACGGCCCATGCAGGGTCCCAAGCCCCACTGAGAAATCCTTGTTTGGTAATAAAAATATTCCAAGCCATTTAATAGAACTTGACAAATTGCATGAAAGTGTTTCAAAGCTCTGGTCATTTTCCCATCTGTGACAACCCAGGAATCAAACAGAGCTGAGTTTGTAAAGGACTTGTGGGGGAGCAGTGCTTATTAGATTACAAAGAACATGACTTGTTGTGAAAAAACCCAAAAAGTCATGGTTTTTGTCATGGAAGTCTAGGCTGTGACAAATTCAATGTGTTAATCGTGATGGATTTTTACTGGAAATCCTCAGCACAGAGCAGGGTCATTACAGAACTAGCCTCATGCCCCACTCGAGCCCTCCTGCCTCGGCCGTGGGTGAGCAGTGATAAAGCTGCACCCTGGGATTATGCTTCTGCATGCCAAGGAGACAAACTGGGACAATCATCCCCCAAAAAAGGGACTGCTGACTTCTCTCTCCCACAACAGCCTCCCTTGTTGTGTCCAGGGCTGGCTGGACCATTTTCTCTGACCAAATCTGTGTTTCACATCTCTGCCTGCCTGACCTATCCCTTGTTCCTACAGATAAATCACCCTCTTGTCCTCCTCGGGAAGCACGGTCTGCGGTCACAAATGAACCTTTCTCCACAGGGCACGCTGATGTCAATCCACGGCTTTATTTTTTCACTTCTTCCATTTTTTTCCCCTTTCTCCTCCCTTTGAGAGGCTCTTTCAAACAGGTCTCCTTCCTTTTTGGCCCAGAGGTTCCTTTTCTGAACTTGCAAGCCTTCCCATCCTACGCCATTGCTTTCCCCTCAGATACCACACCTCATCCTGGGCTGCTTCCTCATGGGGTGGAGTGAGAAATGACTGCAAGGGGGGCCTGGGGAGCATGTGTGGGAGACATGATTTTTGCTGCTGGTTCCCCCACTGCCCAAGACAGTGCTTGGGCTGCAGCAACAGCTTTGGAGATGGTGGCTCCATGGGAAGAAGAGGCCAGGGTGATGAGCTAATGTGTTCAGTGATAGGGATGGAGAATGGGCACTGGAGAAGGGGTGGGAAGAGAAGGTCAGTGGCTGGTAGGGAGAAGAGTGAAAGTCTGTGATGGGCTGGTGTGCAGGAGTCTGGACCTTGCCAGAAGAATATGAGGAACAAAAGGGAGGGAATCACACCTAAGATGAAAAAAAAAAAAGGTGGCTAGGGTCAGAAGGGGACAGAACAGAAGAAGGACTGCATCAGCAGACACAAGTTTGAAGAAGACAGCTCAGCTGAGAAAAGCCCCTGCCACAGCCCTGCAGGGAAAGCATCTTTCCTTGTTGTTCCACACCCCTCCGCCCTTTCCAGCAGCAGCCCTAGTCTCCAGGCTGTGGTGGGGTTAACCCCACTGCAAGGCTCTGAGAGCTGCTCCATCCAGCAGAGGACGTAGTGGTGTGCAGGTCTCACTGTGATCCCCAGGGCAAGGGCGGAGACCTGCCCTGGGCATCCCCAGAGACATCCATTCCCGGGATGTAAACAAGCCACTCCCCATTCCCTCCACCTGGTTCCAGGGATTCCCAGCACATCCTCCAGCCTTCATGTCAGCATTTCCCCTGTTTAATCTTCATGGTGGATGCTGCATGGAGAAGGGAGGCAAAGAGCCCATGCCAGTAGGATATGACTATTTTAAGCCAGCAAAGGAGGATGCTCAGCCAAGCAAACCTACAAACCAGAGCCACATTATCCTACCCACAGAAAAGTGCCCAGAGCTTCGGGGCTGTTCCACAGACTCCTTTGGAGCCGTATTGCCTGGCATGGAGGAACCATCCACAGCCCCTTTCCCAGCAGAAGCATCCCAGCATCCTGCTGCCCAACAGAGGGTGCCACATACACCAAAAAAAAAGGCAATGTGAGCCCTCCCTCCTTTGCCACAGCTCCCTCCTCTTTCTCCCTGACCCTCCCCGTCTTGGCTTTTCTCCCCTGCTCCCTTTCATGCTTGCTGGTCCCTTCCTGCTTACTAACTCTGCAACCCGCCTGAGGAAAGTGCCCCCCACTACAGATCTGCACAGAGGATTTATGAGCCCAGCTCTCAGGGGAAGGAGCCTGGGCATAAATCACAGTATATTTAAGAAAGCGATCTGCATTTATTACACTTAATACTATATTTAGCATGTCCAAGAGGACCTTATAAATCAGAGACAGTGCAGATCTCAGTCCGGGGTCCTGGGGGAACCCATCCGCTTGGTAAATGTGTGCAAAACCCGAAATCAGCAAGAGCAAATTTATGTTTGAATTCTTTGCTAAGTTTATTCACCTAATTAGGGCTGCATATCATGCTGATGGTTTCCTGAATTGGGCTGGGAATTCGGGGCCCAGGCTCACTGCTTCTCCCCACACACACACCGGCCACACTGGTCCATCCTCCAGGACCATGCCAGCAAAATCTGTGAGCATCTGTCACACTGAGGGATGACAGTGCTGGTGGGTAATCATTAGCCTTCTCCTAATCCCAGGTTAATGCACTGTGCTCCAGCTCAACCTCAGCCTGCTGCTGCAGGCTCTGAAAAGAGACAGAAAGTCCTCTTGTATTTCATAGAGAGCCCCAACTCCTCTTGGACCTGTCTCCTTTCCTGTTCACTGGTATTTAATGCTCCATCATCCCAGGCCAGATCTGTGCCTCCCGATCAACTGTGCTGGATCAGCAACTTGCCTTCATCTTCTACAAAACAGGCAGCTTGCGGGTCTCTTTTGTGGATCTCGGAGCCTTTGCCAGAAGTTTGGACTCAGGCAAAGGATGACTTGATACCCTGGTGATGGAGTGCAGGGAAGAGGAGGGCATGAAATGGGGACTTTGGTCCATAGAGCCTTGTTGTTGTCCAAAACTGATGGCAACGGAGGTCAATCAGGAAGGTCCCTTCAGCAGGAGGACTGACCTTCTCCAGCCGTGCTGAAACAGTCATTCCCATCCTGCTTCTGTTCCCATGTGCATGAGATTCCCAAGCCACTGGATAAAAATGAGAGAGAAGAGCATGATGCTATTTTCCAGCTGAAGTGTCCCTGGACAAGTGAGCACTTGGCAGGGCAAAACCCTGAAGCACCTCTTGGCAGCCCCAGCCGATCAGGACAGCCAGTCTCACAGGGTACATCCATGCCTACACAGCTCCAGAATTGGTGCTGGCAACTCATCACAGTGACCAGGTCACGCCCCACCAGCTCCCAGCTGAATCTGGCTGAGCATCGTTCCCAAAATAACTGAGGGAGAGGCATGGGTTGCTAACAGGAGCAGCCATCTGTCCTCTTGGCACACTGTTTAAACCCAGGTGGATGGAGAAAAGCCCCATGTGTTGTTCTCCTGGTGCTGAGAGGCTTATGCAGTGACCCCATCAAGCATCTTCACGGCCAGTGGGTCAGCCCTGGCTCCCAAAAGGGGCATTTCCAACCTCAGGCACATCAGAGGTGCTATGACAGTGCCAATTGATGCAGGGTCTTGTGCAGTGCTGGAATCAACAGAGACATTTCCTCACCTTGCTGAGGTCCTCGTGCCCCATTCAGGCATGCTCATGTCAGCAGTCAAAGCTTTGCTCCTTCCTGGAAAGCCCTGCTGCCCATGGCGCTTGCCCGGGAGCTGTGGGACTCTACGGCTGGGTGCGTGCGTGTCGGTCCGTCTGTCTCCTCTCACGATTTTCCAGAAAAGTTGCTGTGATTTACGAGCCGTGGACAGTGCTAGCTGAGTGCTCAGGAGGGCTTGATTACAGTTTCCCAGAGGAAGCTGTCTGTTTGGAGATGGCAAGGTGACAGGGTTTATACAGCACAGCACAATGTGTCTAAGCAAAGCTGTCAGCTGGAGACGGATGAAGTGACTGAGAAAGCCCATTACTTCATTCACACCTCAACAGGCAAACAATAAAACACTTAAACACAGCGGGCGCAGGGGGAGTGGTCCACCAGCCCCTGAAAAAATGCACCAAGCTGCTACGGAGGCATTTGCTGCACTCCTGGCTCAGCAGGATGGGGCAAAGGAAGTGACAGAGGGGACAAGCAGCATGGAGGGAAAATGTGTCACTCCTCGCAGACAGGCATTTGTCCCCAAGGTGATGTGCCACGTTGTTGTGTTGGGTCATAATAAACCCCTGACTCATGCTTCCACTGCAGCAGCGAAAGGCCAGGCCTGAACAAGGGACCCATCCTGGATCGTGCACGAGGCCCCCAGGCCATGAAGGTCTGCCAGGGGGCTGGTGCTCATACTCCTGGGGCCAAGAGGTGGCATGGCCCTGAGTGAGGGACCCACAGGAGAGTGTGCTGGGCAGGCATGGCTTCACCTGCTGCCCTAAGCAGCCCATTTAGCCCAGCCGAGCTGGGAGCAGTACCTGGCTTTGCACAGAAGCCACAACCTGCTGCTCATGAACCCAGATCTCCTGCTCTCAGCATGCAACAGCCCCTCCATGGTGACCTGCTGCCACCAGCCAACCCACCTGCACAAGGAGCTGATTGGGGCACATGCAGCAGTTGTCAATGAAGAGCAAACAGCACAAAAAGACTGGCAAAATGTGTGGTTTTCTTCCATCAAATCACCTCACACAGAACTGCAGATCAGTGATCCTAGCACGTGGAGAAAGCTGTAACCCCTGCTCCCTCAGGATAACTACTACAACAATGAGAGGGGCAGAAACAACCTCCAGCCTCTCCCCCATGGCCCCCAGGCAGCAACCTCGTGCACAGTGGAATAACAGGACAATAAAATCAACAGGGCTCACACTGGGACACACTAACTGTATGTCCTTGGCTGACACTCAAGTATCTGAAAGTAATGACTCAGGATGCAATTCCTGTTAGGAAGCCTGTTTTGCTTTTACTGCTGCCTCCCAGCTGAGCGGGCCCCTAGGAGAAGGTACATCCATCTCTCCTAGGGTTCAGCGGAAGCTGAGCTCTGCTAATGCTCCTGCCTTGAACTCTTTGCCAGACTAAGCTCTCCTCAAAAGCAGAAAATTAATTACCTGGATGGTTTATGGGCTTTTCACAGGAAAGAGAAACCCCTGATGTTCTCACTCGCAGTGTTGGGGATGGAAAGCACCAGCACTGAGCTTGTTTATCGCTGTGAGGTGCCAACGCCAAGCTCACATGCGAAAATTTTCTAGGAAACTTTGTAATGCCCAGTCAAATAGCTTTGAAGTTCAGCCTGCAAACTATGCCATGTAAAGCACAGGCTGTCAAATTTAATGCCACAGAGACCCTGGCCATTGTCATGTGGTTGGGAAAGCAATCTCACACCAGTTTAAGAATCCCTTCTCCCTGTGCGGGAGAAGCTAGCCCAGGAAAAAGAGGTTTTCTTACTCTCCTAGGAGATATTCCTAATCCAGTTTCTGTACATTAGGCTGGAGTGCAGGACATGCTGTGTAATGGGTGCTGATGCTGTGGCTCGGATGGATTTTGCTTTTTCATGCGATTTTCCCCTGCTCTATTACAGCATTACTGGCTATATAGAATCATGGAATGGTTTGGGCTGGAAGGAACCTTAAAACTCATCTCCTTCCACCCCCTGCCATGGGCAGGGACACCTTCCACTATCCCAGGCTGCTCCAAGCCCCGTCCAACCTGGCCTTGGACACTGCCAGGGACAGGGCAGCCACAGCTTCTCTGGGCACCCTGTGACCGGGCCTCAGATAAATGAACCAAGGTTACTCATCACACCAAGCCTGGGTGCACTATAGCAGAAAACACATTGCTCTTTCCATGCTCTTTCCATTCTCTCTGATGGAGTTTTCTGGGAGAGTTTCAGATTAAAGAAAAGAAAATGTAAAAAACTTTAAAAGAATCATAATTTTTTGGAAAAAATCCTAAACAAACTTGGCCGCAGAAAAAATCCAGTATTTCATAAAAATGGGATATTTTGAAAGAAGGCCCTTTATTTCCAATGAAAACAGCGCTTGTTCATAATAATTGTGTGGGATTGCTCCTGGCCACATCAAACCAGGACAGGCCTGCCTGGGGATAGGGGCTGGCATAGCCACCCAGCACGGCACAGCCCCCAGTCCCCACCACAGCAGGGCCTGATGTGCACTCACACAGGTGCTTTATTAATGAAAAGTGTATTGAGAAATGAAAAATTATCCCTTCTCTCCCCAACCCTTCCTCTCTGTGCCAGCATCCAGCACTTCGCATGTGCCTTTACATCCGCAATATTTGGGGCATTGCAGCAGCTGCAGGTTTTGCCCAATTTCAGTAGGAAATAAGGACTTTTCCAGTTTACCACTTGTTAAACCCTTGTTATCGGCTTTTGGAAAGCCTGGCAGCCCAGGCAGATGAGGTCAGCTCTCGGGTGAGTCGCTGGAGCATGACTGCCATGGACAGCTTTGCATTTTGCAACTCCACAGCCAGAGCTGCCAAGCAGGATTGTGCAAGCTGTGTCCCGGCCACAGGCATCCCTGTGCAGCAAAGCAGCCTCCCCGAAGCAGCCAGCACACCCCTGCTGGGGCAAGGGTAAGTCACCTGGGACCTGCTGGGACCAGACAGACTCAAGGTGCCTTTGCCTCATAAAGCTTTGCTGAAGTGTTTTGGAGTTCAGAGGGAGGGGTGACAGCTTCCAACCAGTTATTTCTCTAAGCCAGTGTCATGCTCTTAAAGAGTAATGTGTTACATGCAAAAACACACAGAGAAAGAAACCCACTCAAGAAACCCACATTTTGACACCTCAGAAACCCTTTACGGACAAACCCCTCAACTGCAGACGGTGTTATTATGCAGATGTGCAGAAATCCTCTCCTTAGATGGCAGTTGCTGCCTAGCTCTTCTACCAGCAACTGTTGCAGGAAAACCTACCGGGGATTTTCCTGGCTAGCCAGGTGATTTTTTTTCACACCCATTCAGGCCAGCAGTGCTTTGCAGAGCAACCCTGTGTGCCCCCAGTGGAAAGGGATCCTGCACTAAATGATGCTGTATTTTGCAGGAGAACCACAGCATTAGGGGAACACATTACACCTCTGCCTTTAGCTCAGGTGCAGGTGGGAGTTGACCCTTTGCTAGCCATTCTGACTCAATTTGCCCCAAGGTGAGATGTTTCTAATGTCTCTCACTATAGCAGCTCTAATTTTGGGGCAAATGGATGGCAATTTGCCTTATTTCATAGTTTGTGACTAGATCCTGGCTCCCTGCCGGAGAGGGACAGGGCAGCCACCAAGGAAGAACTTTGGGAGGCAAGGAACAGCTGAAGGGCGGAGTTGCGGCCAAGGTCAAATCATCCTGCCCCATCCAAACATACACCCTAGGAAAAAGAAATGAAGCTGGGACACATCCCCTCTTCCAGGGCCAGCATCCCACTATCTCTCACCTCTGTGACACTGAGGGGGAGCTTCCATTTATCTTGGACATGAATATCTGGGGTGCTGCCGGACAGGCAATACCCCATTGGCCTCATCTGACGCTTTGGCTGAGGCAGGAAGCTGGGGCAGGTGTGGGATGTGCAGGCTCCATGCACTGACATAGAAAATAGTGTTACAAAACTCCCAGCACCGTGTTCTGGTGGTGTTCCAGCAGGACATTCGGATAATGGGAAACTGTGGAAATAAATCTGAGTCTTGGCTCTCCACAGCCTGGGATCTGCCCAGCTGGATCCAAGACATGGGCTGGCCTTACAGCACCCACAGCCCAATGGGACCAGAAGCAGGGGCTATCTGCTGACTTTTGCTTCTCTGCCCCATCTGCCTTCCCAAAAATAAACCCAGATTCTTGGACTATAAAGCCCTTCAAGATCCCTTGATCTTTAGTTTTAGAGTTGAGTTTTTTTCTCCTTTTAACTTTGCTGTTTCCAGAGGTTTCAGCTGTTTCTTTGGATCTGAAAGTGACGAAAGAAAGGAAGCAAACACAAGACAGCACTTCCAGCCACTCTAAAACACCAGTCTGTGTGTACACTGTAATCCAGCTGCCTCAAACCCTCCAGCCTCAGTATCCTGTACACACACACTCACCTGCAGCTCCCCTGCCTTGGTCATCCAGCTGGAGCTGAGCATGGGATGAAGCTGTTCTGGAAAATTTACTACCTCTCTCTGATCCACCAGGTAGAACCCAAGGGGAGGTCTCAGCTCTAGGAGCAGACTTAGGCCCCTGTATATCCTGTGCATGACATGTGGGACTGGACTCGGTTTGGTAGCATGTAGTGCTGGGGCACAGGTGGAAACACCAAAGGCAGGACAGTGCTGGAGTTGTTTCTCAGCTGGTCCCAGAATTATTGGCCAAACCATGAGGAGACTGATCAGAGCTGAGGCACAGGGACCCATCCTTTCTATTCCAGTTAGGATGGGCTTCATCCATTTGGGGCACCTCTCCAGCCCACAGGTTCTCACTTAGGGGTCAGTCAAGTTGCTTGACCTCCTTAGGCAAGAGTCCTCATTTTTCATAGAATCAGAGAATGTTAGAAGGGTTCAGGTTGAAAGGGGCCTTAAAGCTCATCCTGTCCCATGCCCTGCCATGGGGAGGGACACCTTCCACTATCCCAGATTGCTCCAAGCCCCATCCAACCTGGCCTTGAACACTCCCAGGGATGGGGCAGCCACAGCTTCTCTGGGCACCCTGTGACAAGGCCTCCCCACCCTCACAGGGAAGAATTTTTTCTAATATCCAATCTAAATCTGCCCTCCATCAGCTTCATCATCTACCCTTCATCTATATTTAACAATCTACCCTTCATCAGCCTCCATCAGTTTTTGCTTCTCTTCAACAAGGTAGCTTCCCAGAGAGCTGTGTAAGTTGTATGGGAGGCCCTTCCAAAGCATTTCTTCTGGTGCCAGCAGCCTGGAAAGCCCATCTTCTGGTGACAGGCCAATGGCTCCAACCAATAGCCTCTCATGCACAAACTGAGCAGTGTCACCACTGCTCAGTGGTGGGTAAGGCAGAGTTTCTGTGGCCTTTGGCCAAGCTGACCTGTGGTAAGGCACTCAACTGCAGATGTTCAGGTGCTGGGTACCCAACAGAGCAGATGGGGACACTACAAACACACATCAACCAAACCAGCCTTTTGTTGAATCCAACCCTCGTGACTACCAGACCACAAAATGTTCCCAGAGGTAAAGAGTACCCCGATGTGCTGGCAGTTCCCAGACAAGTGGGGTTTTGGGGGACAGACAATCAACACTTGAGCAGAGTGTCACTCCATATGCAGGGAAGATGGTTGGCAGGTATCTCTGTTTTTGAAAACCAACCATGCTTAGTTATTTTTGGCTAGCTTAGGCCAAAGAGCTTAAATGAAGCTGCAGCCCAGCAATAAGTGCTGTATTTCCCATAAAGATGAAACAGAGAGATGTTTTTAATCAGAAACTACAGAAGAAAGATATTTCATAAGTAATATAAGGCTAACAAGCCCATCCGTTAAAACTGGGAACTAATAACATAGCTAGAGTAGAAATGGGATTAAGGCCTAAATGAGTCACCTACCACAAGACCAGATGTTGTCATACACTGGGCATCCAAACTGGCACACAATGGTGGCCCAGTGCACCAGCATCAATAGGGTCAGATACAGGGGGACAGATGTGGGCAGAAAGTGGCAGGAGCTGGAAGGTCTCATCAGGTGTCTGCAGTGCACCAGGACCAGGAATTTGGCTGATTTTTCAGGTCAAATTCAGCAGCTCAAGGGAATGCACTTTTAAATTTGAACAGAGTTGCATCCCAAATCCTCGACTCACTTGTAGGATACCTGACATTTTACAGGAGGGGCTAGGGAACAAGGTGTGTTCCCTGTGGAGCTGTTACATGACCTTTTCCTGGCACACAACCTTTAATGGGTGATGGTTGGTCGGAAAGCCACAAAAGTCACACTGCTGGAGATGATCCATGGCTGCAGCTGTATGTCAGACACCTCCAATGACACATCTCTGGAAACAAACAGAACAGAAAAATGTGGGTAAACTGTGGGGTATTTACCCAGTCAAACAACTGCAGAGGCAGACCATCTCCATGCAGAGCAGGCCTGGAGAACAGAGATGTGTGACCCCGGCAGAAAACTCTCCTGACTTGTCCCTGTGCAATAGCAGACAAATGCAGCATGGTCTGTGGCCAAAACGTGCAGGTTTTTAGGATACCTGTGGGAGCATGATGCTGGGTTAGGAGCATCGGGGAATAGAGCTGAACAGGGTGTGAAATGCTGCTTTCGGCAGCAGCAGGGACGGAGACTCCCCGAAGAGCCCGTGGGAGACTGGAATGTTAATGGTTAATGACTCACAACAATTGGCCATTTGCAAAAGCAGCAGGTGCTTCGCTGACTATGCCCAAAGTAACCGCCCAGGGCAGAGGGGGTGCACACACACACACAAACCGAGGGGACAAGTTAGCCTCTGAGACAGATCAGGGAAGAGGCCAATAAGAAGCAGATCGTGTGAGGCAGGATATCTCTTTATATTGTGTCCTCCCTTACATAATTGGCTCAGATGTGAAAAATCCCTTCCAGGGAAGTTCTGGGGACAATCACATATAAACCTGAAGTTATTAATCCCTTTCGGATGGGCCATAATTGGCTCAGCTAAGATGACAAGAGAAGCAGCTGTCATGACTTAAAAAGTGTCATAAACCATCAAAGACCCCCGAAGTTCCCCTGATCCACCTGTTAAGTCATATAATGTAGAACTCTCTGCCCCAGGGGAGGTACCTGGGTACCTGGGTGCTCCCACCGAGCCTGAGCATATATTAACTCATTGAACGCTGCATTTTGCAGGCTTCCTCCACCCCCGATGGGTCAAGACTGTGAACATGACTTTGACCAACTTACATCGAAATTGCAACAACCAGGTTTTGTCACTGGACCCACTGGTGGGTGGTAACTATATAACCATTCTGTTCTTATCCTTTCTTTCTCTTTCTTTTCCCTTATACATCTTCTCAAGTGTCCTTTTCATGCCTTTGTATTACTATAGATAATAACCAAATCAGCTACATAGCCATTTTCCATTGAAACCAAACTGTTCTAAAATAAGTCCGACATATATATGCATTTATAAGCACTGATCATGCCGTGTTATTTCACTCTAATCTGCCCCAAGGAATCTATCAGTCTGGGTTACCTTCTTCTTCTGGGGCGGGTTGTAACAGAGCCGACATTCTGCCTGTGAGAATGGGATGAAGGAAGAGGCAAATAAATCCCTTTTTCTCTGGCCAGGTGGTTTCCTTCTGACAAACGATGGCTGTGGTTCAGGCAGATCTGGTTTTACAACCCCCCTGTGCCAGCCTGACATGCCCATAACTCTGCTCTAGCAGATCACTGAAACAATTGCTCATTCTGTGAGGAAAGCCAGAGGCTAATTACAGCGAGGCATGTAACACGATTCCAGCGAGGGAAGAGCTCTCCATGGCTGGCTTTCCACACACTGCCCAAGGGTGCATCTCAGTGCCCTCTTTTACATGCACACACTTCCCTTTGCACATCCCAGGTGGCCTAGGAAGATCGCCCAGCATCCCTGCCCTCACTATCTCTTGGGACGCACACATACTTGACAGTGAGACCATGGGGGATCTGGAAAATGCTGATAACAGGGAAAATTACCCAGGTGATGGGGCAAGAGGGCTGTGGTGAGAGGTGACCAAGAAGGAGGGAGCAAGACGTTCAGTCAGTACTGAAGCATCTCTCAGCGGCACCACAATTCTCTGGTGCATCACAACAAGGGCCAGAGCAGAGCTCCTCATTCAAAGGTGAGCTCTGGAGTGTGGTTGAGATACTGGTAAAGGACAAATGGATGGAAAGCATCTGGGGTGTTGCAGATCCCAGTCTGTGAGAGAAATGTTAAATGATGGGCACGCAGAGCTGTCTCAGCCAGGCTGCCCCAGCCCAGCCACCTGCCTACTTCTTGCCAGCTGATCCTTTGGATGCAGCTGGTGCTCTCCCCACATGCAGATCCAACGTGGCCCATGCAGGGGAGGGGGAGAGATCCTCCACATCAGGAATCACAGATTGTTTCTTGGGATCTGGGAGTTCCCTAAGGCCGCAAGATCTCCTAAGCCCCAGATGAGAGGCACAGAGAGACCCGTGCCAAAAGAGGAAGGAGAGTCCCAGGGAATGGCCTGAGCCATGCTCCACATCATATTCCCACTTGAGCCAGGGAAGTTCCCCAGGAATCGATGCTAAACAGGACATTCAGCACCCACGAGTTGTTTCTGGCCCATCTGTCCAAGAAGGAGCAGTGAGGGATGGTCTTCAGAGTCCTGACCATAACAGGGGCTCAGCCAGGCTCTCCAGCTCTGAAACATATTGATGACTGGACAGAATGGGCTTCTGTGGGAGCAGGACAAGCACCAGCACCCCCTCCCTACCTTGCTGCAGAAGCGGGGGGGGAGCAGGGCCAGCTCGGAGGCCACAGTGTCCCCAGTTGGCAGAGGCAGATCCGTTCTCCACCAGTGCTCAGGAATGTGGCTCGAGGTGGAGCAGCAGGTGCTGGAAGGAGGGTTGCAACCAGTCTCACCCTCCAAGAAAAATACCAGCCCTCCTCACAAAGGGAAAGGAGCAGAAGCAGCCCCTGCACAGCCAGATTTATGGGCCCCAGCAGGCTGGAAAAAATCCAGTGAACATTTCAGCAAATCCAGCCTCCGTCAGAAGTTACAGAGTGATAGGTGTAAGTCCCAGCCAGACTCGCAGCTGCTGCCTCTCCTGAGCCAGCCCCGGGTCGCCAGTGAAGTCACCCTCGCACCTCAGGTTGTGGGGATGGCAATGGGGTCAGTACAGGTGGCAGTGGGCGCACCACTGACACCACCCTGAACGTGTTTCTGCAACAGGACAAGCAGCTGGGAGTCTGGCTGGTGGGTGCACTGGGGGAAACATCACACTGAATGGATGGGACAGATTTTAGAGCAGCTCTGATGAGCACAGGGCTCATTTACAGAAAAAGTTGGCGATGGGTCAGGGTTGATCCCAGCATCCCCTTTCCAGGTCCCAAGCTGGGTCACCTTCTCTGGTATCATCTTCCAGGACTCACACCCTGTTTGCAAACGTTTCCTGTTGCCCATCAAGGGTGCCCACAAGGACCATGTCCACAAACTCCGCATAGACAGCTTTCCCCTTCATGAAGGACATTGCTGCACCTTCCAAAGATCTCACAAGGGCACATTGTCACCAAGCCTTGAACAGATGAGCAAGAGGAGGAAAAAGAGGCAATTCCCTTAAAAGTCGTTAAGATCTCCATTAGTATTGACTAATGGCAGATCTCAGCCCTCACCATCCTCTTGTCCTCATGTGCAAGTTTTTTGGGACAAGGCCAGTCTCCTTGACTTTGGAAAATACCTGCCACACTGAGGGTGATAAAATCATCAACTTTCTGCAGCTGGGAGGAGCCAATCTATCCTTTCATCAGGCCCATTCACCTCCTTCCTGCTGTATCCCAGGGAAACTCCCCACCCCACCCTCATCCCCAAATTTCCAGGGCTTTTTGCACAGCAAAACCAGTCCTGACCTTGAGATAATGCCTCTGTCCCAGTATGCACGTGAGAAGAGATGAGAGACAAGCCTCTCTTGCAGAACCAAAATTGCTGTGTGCCCTTCACACCTGTTATGCTGCAGGGGAGGTGTCCCAATCCCCCAGAGCCTCAGTGGTCTCCAATGAGGGGATGAGTGAGGACCCTCCTGCCAGATCTTTGTTATCTGAGACACATAATGATCCAGCTGCTGCCCCCAGCTCCACAGAAACTCCAGCCTCTGTCTGGAGACAAGGCTCAGCATACCAGGTTTTTGTCTGTTCTTCCCATAGCCTGATTCTCCCTCCCAAAGGACACAATTTGAGGGTCACTCATGGTCATTTAGCTCCACAGAAAAGTCAGCTTCTCCCTCCAGCACCTCTGAAGCTGGGAAAGCCAAGATGCTGGGGCTGTGGTACATTTGGGATAGAGATGTCTTTGGGATAGAGAGCATAGGCAGAAGCACGTGGACAATTTTTAGGACTGTGCCTCACATACTGAGCTCTGTTAGGAGGGTATGAAGAAGAGGCAGGACTCCACAGCAGTTTTTCTGCATCCCCATGCCTCTCACATAGGGTGAAATCCTCTACGTACTGTCCCAGGTTGGTACCCAGCCCCAGTACAGGACCAGGGCTCAGACCTATTGCATCCCATCCCTTCATCATCACACCATGGAGCCATGCAGGTCCTGGCATTTGTCTGGTGTCACGCCTGGGTCCTGTGCAAGGTGGCTGAGCCTGGAGACACCATGTCCATGGAGGTGTGCTGGGCTCCCAAGTGGCCCCCTCTGAGGTAAGCATGCCCTGTGCTGTGGCTGTTCCCGGCCGCAGTTTCATCTCCCCACTGGAGCCACCAGCTCTCTGACCTGGAGCATAGGGTGCGACTCAGCAAGTCAGTTCAGGGGCTTTTGCAGATTTTATAGTACCTTTTTTTCATTGCTCCAAAGCAGACTGCACTCAGCCAGGCCAGCCCCTTTGGAAAGCACTCCTGCTTCACTTTCCAAGTGCACCCATCCATTTTCCTAATGCAGCAGAGGTCATGGGATAGCACTCTGTGCCTCTGTGTATCTCACTCAGCCCTCTGAGAGCTTGTCCAGCTTCATCTCCAAACATCTAGTGCAGTTCCTGGGTTGATGGTCCTGAGATATATTTGGGAGGAGGGTGGAGGGTCCGGCTTCACACATGCCTTGTAGGCTGCATGGGGAAGTTCAGATCTTAAACAACAAAGGATCCCCACAGAGGATGTTCCTCCAGGCACAAATCACCAAGAGTTCCATCTCTAGTCTTTCTGCTCTTCCTAAATGAAAGGTTCTTCACCGAGATTTCTCAGACTACCCCTGCAGAGAGCCCTGCTTCAGCTTCTTGCTGTGGGAGCAGCAGAGATTCAGGAGCTGCCAGGAATGGATATACAGCCTCTATGAAGTATGGCATGGGACTGTGCTTCCCTCCATGTGAGACCTGCTCGTGAGCCTCTTTAGAGCCAGGAGTCAACCCCAGCCCCAGATTTTGGAGCCACTTCCACTGTAACTGGGCATCTCTTTCCACCCTTCTGCAGCATCCCTCCTCTGTCTCCCTCTCTGTCTGTGTCTTAAGTTACAATGTAAGATGTAACCAAAAGTATGTAATCTATCACCATCTGTTGAAACTGGGTGGGGCAGGGTTCTTTGTCTCTTCCATGACACATCCCTGGTAACTCCCTCCGGGGAGATATCTTCTGCTAATGGGCCATCTAACCTCACTGGCATGACTCATAAAATTACATCATCCCATTGTGAGATGCTCCGCCCAGGGGGAGGAACCAAGCATTCCTACCTGGATATAATCTGAGGTTTGGAATACCACAGTCAGCCCTTACCTACTGGATTCCCAGAGGACAAGAGCTACATAACCACCACTGGACCTTCAGAGGAAGACCAGACCCTTCTACAGGATCACCGCCTCTACAGAGCCACATCTATCACCTCAAGAGGACTGCAGCCACTGTTTAATGGGACTGCTACCACCACCCTGACCGGCAGGGTGTCCTGTCCCGTCGTATCCTGACTCTGTCAGTGTAAGCCAGTGTTTCTGTATTATTGCCTTGTTATATATACTAGTAAAGAACTGTTATTCCTATTTCTCTTATCTGTGCCTGAAAGCCCCTTAATTTCAAAATTATAATAATTTGGATGGTAGGGGGTTACATTTTCCATTCCAAGGGAGGCTCCAGCCTTCCTTAGCAGACACCTGTCTTTCAAACCAAGACAGTCTGTCCTGCCCCTTCCTGGAAAGAAGCACTGGATCAGGAGGTCTGAGCATTCATATTTGCCCCATAGTCTAAAACCTCTCCTCTGCCCTGGGGAGCTCTCTCATGCAACCACCTCTGAGCATCCCCTCCCTGCTTGTGTCCCCGAGATGTGACAGAGACAGCAGCCACAGGCAGACCCTGGCATTAACAGGGGTCACCCTGGGGGATTGACATCCCCTGCTTTTGGGTGGCACCCTAACACCCAGGTGATCCCGCCTCAGGAGAGCCACTGCCTAGATGAGGTGTTGTGTTGGTGTGTCTCGGGTTATGATGTAAGGTGTAACCAAAAGTATGTATTCTACTACCATCTACATGAGCTGTTAAAATGGGTGGAGCAATGTTCTTATCTTCTTCATGACTCAGCCCTGATAACTCCCTCAATGGAAGCAGCAGCCACCCTGGGGGGGCCCATCTCCACTAATGGACCATCAAGGTCTCACAGAATGACTCATAGAATTACATCATTCCATTGTGAGATGCTCCACCCTGGGGGAGGAACCGAACATTCCTACCTGGATATAATCTGGGATTTGGAACAACACGGGGGCACTACCGCTGGAGTCCCAGAGGGCAAGAGCTGATAACCACCACGGCTCCTCCAAGGAAGGACTAGACCCTTCTACAGGATCACCGCCTCGACAAGACCACATTCATCACTCCAACAGGACTGCAGCCACCACTTAATTGGACTGCTACCACCCTGACCAACAGGGTGTCAGGTCGTATTCTGACTCTGTCAGTTTAAGACAGTGTTTCTGTACTATTGCCTTTATTTTAATTTTCCTATTAAATTGTAGTTCTGACTTGGAATCTCTCACAAGATACTTGTGTGGAGTTACTTCCTCCTGCTGGTTTGCCTTCAAACCACTAAATGGTGGCAAGTATGAACAGTAGGAACAGAGACAAGACAGTCATTCTGTCCTAGGAAGGGACAGCTGCTGGGTTAGGTGTTGCAGACATCAATGCTTCCCTAGGAGGGAAACCTGCTGCCTGGAGCTGTGTGTGCCAAAGGAAACAGGCCCGAGATTGACCATGAAAACATATTACAAGTGTAAAAAAATCCTTGGTTTTCTACATCCTGAAACTTTCCACAAACATAATCTGAATATTTGCAGTATTTTTCTCTAGGAAAATACATTTCAGAACAACTAAGCAAAGAGGGAGAGTCATAAAGCTGATGGGAGATTGGGCCCATCTCACTGTCTTCCAACTGACATTTCCCTGGGATCAGGCAGCCCTGCAGCATTCCCCAAGAGGAACATAGATACCCTCATGCTGTCCATGTCCAAAGGTCAGTGTTTAGTGGGATGTGGAGGTGAGGCAGTGACAGGAGCAATGTGGGGACTTGCAGGTGATGGGGGGCTTGTCAGGCCAAGGTTGCACACTTCGATATCTGAGCATCATTTAAATTAGTGAAGCAGCCAGATAAAACAGCAAGGCCTTGTTCTTTTTTTTTCTTTTTTTTTAAAAAGTCTAATTTAAAAGCTCGTTACCTTCTATAAAAAAAGGGGTTTGAAGTCTTTGATTTCTCCCCCTGGGCAATCTGTAATCCCTCAGTTAAGTCCCAAGCCCTTTAATTAAGACCTCAGTCATTTGAATTGTTAATGAAGATCCATTGGAGGACCATCATTCTCATTCCTGATTTCATCTTGTGCTCATTAGGGACTCCTGATTAAAATTCATCATCTCAGAAGATATTTATAACTCTCTAACTATCCCTAGACCTCATTAACTCAAAGCCACCTGTTTGGAAAGAGATGGGGGGACTTAAAAGGCACCAGGCGGGATCTGGAGCTGAGGGAACACTGTTGACTGACAGACAACAGTGTTGGCCTTGCTACACAGTATGGGAAGGGACACCAGGGGTGTAAGGGATACCATGGGAGTAGGACATGATCCAGACTGTATTTAGTGGGGTGAGAGAAGAGAAGGCCAAGCAGCCACCTGCCAGATGTGCCAAAGAGGAGAGAGACACCCTCCTACATCGGTGTCCTGGAGTGTACAAGGGTATGAAGACTTGGAAACGTTGAACCATAGGAAGAGACCACCCTATGACTCCTTCTCTGTCCCAGTGAACAGACAGGTCCTGCCTGTCTCAGCAACACACCAGGGACACAGCCACTGGTCATACAGTCTGGCTGTTCCCTCCACAGTTTGCCCAACACTGAATTCCTGTCCTGAACCCCAGTGAAGCTGAACCAGCCTCAAGGACCTCACCCCTAGATGGGCCATGGGGTCCTTTTCCCGTCAAAACCCCCAGTGGCAATAGAAAGGGAACCCCAACGCATCCAGCTGTCCTTCCAACCCATGCTTTAGTCTGCCTTACTCTGGGCTTTGCCTTTTGCTCTTCCACCATGTCCTCCCTTGCACCACTGGAAGCTAAGCAGAAGCTCTGCCTCTTCCACTTCTTCTTCTCCTCTGCCATCACCCACATGCTGCCCTCCCTTTTCCTCTCCGCCATCCGTGCTCTCTCCCATGGCTCCCTCTTCTCACCAGCTGTCCAGTCCTGAAGTTTGCCATGACTCTGCTGATCTTCTGCATCAGTTGCTTCTCCCCAGGTTCATCCTAAATCTGGGTCAGGCTCCCTGGGGCTGGGGACCAACCCCAGAGATCACAACCATCACAAGAGGTTTCCCTGGAGTCATTTGTCCCCTTGACCCAAAAGGAACCCTTTCCTTTGGGACACCCAATGTTTTGGTTAGCCTCATGTTCTCCTGCTTTGGGTCAGGCTTTAAATAAAAACGCCCTGTGAAAATAGGAAAAAAGTTGTGTTTCAAGGCTGTCTAATGAAATACTCCAACACTTCAGAAATTAGACATTTTACCTTGGAAGCATCTAGCAGGACTATGCTGACACTTCCACATATGTCCAAATAACTGAAACCTGAACTTACAGCTCCTTTTGGTCCTGTTGAAATCCCATTTTTTTGTGAATTACTACACATAAAAGTTCCAGCTGGCTGCTGCCACCCCTGCCCAGGTTTCACTACCTCACAGCCCAGGTGAGTTTTGGGACAGCTCATCCCAGGCCCCTTCCACCTTGCATGTCACCAACAATGCTGTGACAGCAGTATGTAGCTCTTCAGCCATATTCTGATGTGCAAGGCTGAGGAGAGCTCTCCTTCTTCACACAGTGGCTGAGTCCAGCCGTGTTTGTACTAGTCACCACAACACAAAGCAGGAAAAAATCCCTGGGTTGCTGTGGACAACAAAGGGGGTGAATAAGAAGGATGATAAATGCATTTTGAATCTCTTTGCCTCTAGACAGACACATTTAAAAGTGACCTGCAAGGGACCTTCCCCTTTTGGTCCCAAATAATAGAAGCTCTGAATTAATTTTAACACTGGGTTTATTCCCCTTATGCTGTTTTTGTTCCTGTTAGAAATTCAGGTCCCTGTGCAAGCCCCTGAATGAATGAGTGCAATGAGGATGCAACAGGAGGGAAAAGTGAACACAAGTGAATGAAAAATGGTTTTTAAACACTTTCCAAAGTGCCCAGCTTTTATCCTGCTGGAGTGGGAGAGGACGCTGTTTAACACAGTTTGCTTTGTACTTGAGAGATTTATTTAACTCCAACAATCGTGTGGCAGTTCAGAGAAAGGAAGCCTTTGTTGGAATTACAGCTCTCCATGGCAAGCAGTCTCCATGCCCTTGCTGGAGTGAGGCCACTTTGCATGGAAGAATGAACTGCTTATTTGGGATGGGTGACCCCAGAGCCCACTGCCTGCCGGGAGGCACAATCTGGGATGATCCATCTTGACAGCAGCTTCAAGCTTCAACTCTGTCTGTGGTAAAAAGCATCACACCTGTGTGAGTCCAGCCCAAAGAGCAGGGGGTCTTCTGAGCAAAATCCCTGGCTGCTATGAACTTCTCTTGAACTTCCCTTGAACTTCCCAAAGGGACTTGCTTACATTTGAAGTTTTCCAGGTAGCATTTGAGTAAATGAATGTGTGATGAACCTGTTATTTTGATATCAGAACAAAGGATGATCCACCTGGGTTGAACAGAGATAACACTACCTCAACAGGCCCTCAGTGTGGGAGAGGTCTTGGCAAGTTTCATGGGGACACAGCTGTCACTGGAGCCTGTCTGCCTGGAGCTGGGTCCAAGGAGTATTTGGAAACAGAGCTATTGTCTTGGACCCATGACTGTGGAGCAGAGTTTCTGCACCTACAGGACTCTTCTACCTTCCATAGGTCCATGGAAAGGCATCAGTTGTAAGGATCAGCTTGGTACATATACCAAGGAGTCCCTCAGCCTTTCCCTTTGGGCCCCTTTGCTCCACAATAAGCAGATTGTTTAGAAACATTTGGAGGTTAGGAGAGAGAATTACAGGTTGGATCAGGTTGAAAGGGACCACAGTGGGATCATGGGGTCCCATCTCGCTGCCTCAGCAGTGTCATCCTAGAGCACATGGCAGAGGATTGTGTCAAGATGGTTCTGGAATATACCCAGTGAGAGAGACTCCACACCCTTTCTGGACAAAAGAAAAGGGAAGAGGGTTGTCAAGGACAATACCTTCCAGCTCCCACCTTCTGCTGGCAACAGGACCACCTCTGTCACAGGGAAGGAGCAGTCTTCTGCTAACAGGCACAGCACCATGATAAGTCTCTCCCAGCCCTAGCAGAGGACAGAAATCTCACTCAGGTCAAAAATATCTTTCACCAACATCTTTCCACTTTCTGACACAAATAAAAGCCATCAAGGCAAGACCATGCTGTCCCTTGGCTCTTCCCTTGCAGGACAAGGTGTGCCATGAATGTACCTCAACCATCCCATCCCATCCCATCCCATCCCATCCCATCCCATCCCATCCCATCCCATCCCAGCGCCTGGGTTCTGGTGATGCAGGTGTGTGGTGCAGGGTGCTCGTGGCCCCCATGCAGCCCACAGGCCCCCACATAGCCCAGGATTTGTGTCTGGGCCACTATGACCCCCTGTGACCCCCACACTACTGGGAGCTGCCACCACAAGCCACTGCCTCCCTCTTGTGGGTGAATTTGGGGAAGTATGAGGGGGAGCACACAGGAAGACCTGGCAAGGCTGGCACCTACAAAAATACCCCTCTCACCTCACCAAACAGGGAACACCCACCAAGCATGCCACGCTTTCCAGCTTCTGGGAAAACAAATCTGTAGAGCCCCCAAAGGCTCATCCTGCCATAGACCTTCATGGTGAGCTCATACAGCCAAACAGAGCCTTCCCAATGAGCTCACACAGCCAGATCCTGCTCTCTGGGTGCCTGCAGAGACTGGGACTGAGGTAAATGAGGGGAGAAAAGGACATGCAATGGTGCCAGAACCACAGCCTTGGGTCATCTGTAACAGGCTGCCTGACTCTTGGGTTGGGGAAGATTTGGATCCTCCACAGGCAGAGAAAGATCAGAGAATCAGAATATCCTGAGCTGGAAGGGACCCACAAGGATCATCGAGTCCAACTTCTGGCCCTGCACAGGACACCCCAACAATCCCAGCCTGTGCCTGAGAGCAGTGTCCAAACGCTCCTGGAGCTCCGGCAGCCTTGGGGCCGTGACCATTCCCTGGGGAGCCTGGGCAGTGCCCAGCACCCTCTGGGGAAAAAATCTTTTCCTGAAATCCAGCCTAAATCTCCCCTGACACATATTCATACCATGTCCTGCCACTGGGCACCAGAGAGCAGAGATTGGTGCTTGCCCCTTCACTGTCTTGGGAGGAAGCTGTGAACCACTTCAATAGACCCTTCAGATGGCCAGTGTTGGCCAAAGCACAGGAGAAGAAAGCAGTCTGTCCACTGCAATAACCAACCCCCAGAGCATTTGGGAGCAGACAGTAGCGAAGAACAGAGCAGCATCTCCACAGGATCCACTGGCTACTCAGGACTGTGGTTCCCATCTGAAAAAACCCAAGCCCTGGGAGCTTCTCCAAGCCCTGGGAGCTTCCAAGACTCTGGGAGGCCATCTGGGTCCCCTCATGGAACTGGAAGAAAAAAGGGAATGGAGGGCCAAGGGAGCTATTAAAACCCCCTTCATAGGCACGATAGGTGGCAAAATAATCCCAGCTGCTCCCAGAGACACTGAGATAGCCCCAAGGGATGTTTTAAGAGGGCTGAAGATAAAAAGAAAAAGGCTGAAAAGAAATAGTCGGGGGAACTGAACAAGAATATGCGAACTCAGCTAAGACCTGCAAGGAAATTATAAAGGCCAGGGAAAAACAGAGAAAAATAACACTGCCAAGAGGGCTACTGGGAATAGGAAGGAATTTTGCAAATTGCAGCAAAGGGAAAGCAAATACAGTGTGAGTCAGCCCATTAATAAATGAGAAGGGAATGCAAATTAATGAGAATTCAGAAGCAGCTGAGGTACTGACCTGCTTTCAGATTTTCTATTTCATTCCCAACACAAGTGAGTTCTGGGAGGCGTTAACCCTTTCCTCTGTACCCTTCAGGACTGGGCATGACACTGTCGGTTCAGAACTGCAAGCGTATGGCACCACATGGGTTTCCTTCAAACTCCTTCATGCACTTGTGCAAAACTTCATCACAGCTGAATCACAACAGTCTGTGATGGATACCTCAGCCATCGGGCACTGTTCTCCTGCAAGTCCTCATTCCCATGTGGCTGGGCTCATACAAGAGCCTGCAGAAGGTCTTCTCTCCCACGTCCCACCCCTCTCCTTCATTCTCCTATTTTGTTTATTTTATTGATCATAGTTGATTTGAAACAGTTTTTAGGAGTTTTTTCCCAGTCAGCTAGAGCCTAGACCAGCTTCTCTTTTCAATCCTGCTGGGAACTGTGGATCTTAACCTGTATAAACCAGTGCAGCTCCATTATGGCCATCAGAGGGTTCTCTGATACACCAGCACCCTTTGGCCAAAAGCAAGAGGGTCAAGGCACTGGTCATTCATAGCACACATCGGTCAGATGTCTGCTCCACTCTTCACTGTCTCTGGGAGAGCCCTGCCACAACCTCTCTGCCAAGTGGTAGCAGTTTGTCTTATGGATCAGCTCCTGTTTGATGACGTATTCATTGATCTTTGCCACCACCAACCACTGAATTCCTCATTCCCAAACCGAACTGCATCACTCCATGATCCACCAGTGCCTCAATCGGAACCTTCTTCTCCTGCTCCCAGCAGCATTATTTGCAGGGACAGGTCCTGCAGCATCTGAATCACATTGGTTTTTACCCTTCACAGCAGCCCAAAGATGCTTCACAGCAATCATCCTGCCAGGAGACACTTAAGGACTTCCATGTTCTGATTTTGCAAAGAGAAGCAAAATCCAGAGGCAACACAGTTAGGGAAGCCTGCAGTTAAAGCTGTTCTGGCCTCTGACAGATATTTACTGTCTTAGCTGCACTTTCCCAGGCTGGATGCCTGCATACACTGAGTAACTGAAGAGCATTTTCAGTTAAACCAGCACTACTGTCAGTCAGGGAATTAAAATCTGGCTTTGGAAACTATTGGAGGGCTCTACAATTGATGCAAGAGTCAGAGATGCCACGGATGAACTTCCATGGGTTTTTTTTTTCTCTTTTTCCTTGTCTGAATCCTTAAATAAATGTGCATTTGTCTCCTGGAGGACCTGGAACTTGCACTGTCAAATGGCATTTATAGCTCCCTAGTCCAATCCTCTCCAAACTGGAATATGGGCAGGCAGACAGTCGCGCAGAAAGTCCCACCTTCTCTGAGGGTCCCTCTTGTCATGTGCATTTTTACAAGCTCTTGACCTGCTGTTGGAATTAGTTGCCACTGGCTTAAGCCCTTCTTCAGAGTCTGAGCTCTGAGTAAATACTAAATATCAAGGACCGTGACCTAAAAAAGGGGCAGAGAGGTCTAAGATGGGGACATTGAACTCAGTCCTCATCCACTCTTCACTCAGTCTTTTCAGTCCAAAGTACCCAGCAGGGTGTTATGCCAACTTCTCCCCAAGGTTTGTCTGTCCTGGATGTCCTACTTCAGCTCCTCATCACCTCAGAATCAAAGACCTTCCTGTGCTGTCCACATGGCTCCCAGAACTGCTGTTCTTCCTGCTAAGCCCTTCACCTCCCTCTCTTACTCTCTGAGTTTCCACTGGGGCTTCATGTAAAAGTGTCTGTGGGGGTACTGGTGGGGCAATGGATGCAAATACCTGGTCTGGGAGTGTTAAGAGATCTCCTTAGGGCCAAACTGAGCAGTCAGACTCACAGCATGGCACCACCAGCAGCAGTGGCCCTCAGGTGTACCCACCACGTATCTGGGCTCGGTCAAGTGTCTGTGTGCAGCCAAGTCCTCCCAAGTGTCAGATGGAGCCTGTCTCGGCTGGGTGCTTGGGTCCTGTATTTTTAGCCTGACCTCCTCTTGACCGTATGCAAGTCCAACTGGAGCCTTAGAGCAAAAAGCCTCCCAGAAGCAGCACTGGGGTTCCAGTAAGCCGCTCCAAAGTGTTTCCATACCCCTATTATAACCTGCACTGCCTTTCAGAGCCAGCGAACGTCCCTGCCCTGGTGTCAGGCCAAGAAGACACAGAGCAGGAGGGGCAGGATGTGAATGCAGAACCTCAGAGAAGCCAGAGGACCGGCTTAGTATCATTGAATCCTTACAGCTAGAAAAGCTCTCAAAGATCATTGAGTCCAACCATTAACCCAGCACCATCACCATGTTCACCTTTAAACCATGTCCCTAAGCATCACAACTGCCCAGTTTTTGAACACTTCCAGGGATGCTGACTCCACCACTGCCTGTGGTGATGCCTGACCACCTTTCAGTGAAGAATTAATTTTTTTTAATATCAGATCTATTGTGCAACTTGAGGCCATTTCCTCTTGTCCTCTTTGTTCCCTGGGAGCCGAGCCTGACCCTCACCTCCTGGCTGCAGTCTCCTGTCAGGGAGTTGTGAAGAGCGAGAAGGTCCCCCCTGAGCCTCCTTTTCTCCAAGCTGAGCCCCCCCAGCTCCCTCAGCTGCTCCTCATCAGACTTGTGCTCCAGACCTTCCCCCAGATCTTGGCAAATTCTTGGTCACTTTTGTTCCTTTAGAGTTTGCATTACACCAGGTAACCTCTATATCCACACCTTTTACCTCGTGCATTTCACTATGTACCCAAATTAAAATTTCTCTGCCCTTTCCAAGAGCGCACTTAGCCCTCAATCCTGTAAAGCCCTTTAGAAAGGTGCCCCAAAGGTGTTTTTTTAATGAACAAGATGCAGAAGCAGAGTTAAGCTGCAGAGCAAATTTTCCTTTGCTCACATCACCTTCACCCCAGTGATAGCCAAGTTAGACACAGAGCATGGTTAGACTTCAAAATACTTGCAATCTTGTTTAAATATTACATTTGTTAAGCTGGTTTATAGGCCTTCTGCTTTTGGGGTGCTTAAACTGCTTTCAAAACAGTCTGTCAACCCTTTTCCTCTGCAACTGGGAGGATTAGAAAAGGATTTTTATTTGAAACAAAAGCTCAGAGTTGTAAGTATTCACAAAACTCCAGCATCTCAGGTTATTGGGGAAACAACTCCTGGCTGAAATAATGTCCATTGGCAGCACCTCAACACACCCAACACACATGTGCTCATGCCTGGGGGTTTGTGTGGGGTCCCAGCTGTATTCTGGCACCTACAGGACTGCCAAAGAAGGGAAACAATTCAACCATCTTTAAAACATCAGGCTCCAGAAATCAGGAGACTGGCTTAATAATCGTGATTCTTTAATAGGTGCTTTTTATTTGGCTGCAGCAGGCAAAGCTTTAAGAAAAATACTAATCTTAAAGACACTTGCAATACTGTCACCCAGGTTGGCAATGTTACACCTAATAGAGCCAGAAAGGCAGTCATGGCTTCATTCTTGGGTTTTAATGCTTTTCACAGCCTCCAGAAAATTTCATCTTGGGATGAAAACTTTCCAGTTTTGTCCTATTTGCTGTTGTTGATATTTCTCCTTAATGTTAATGCAAAATATCTCTGGACAAAGCTAATTTTCTCCCATTCTTCTCATTTTCTCCTATTTTCTCCTATTCTGGTAATTTTTTCACATTTTCCCACACTAAGCAATGGGATGCAGTTGTCCAACAGAATTCCTCACTCACTCAGGCACTCTTGGGGGATAGGACCCCTCAGGCGTCCCCCAAAGGACATCTCAGGGTGGCCCAGAACACATCTTGCTGTTCCATTCTCCAAAATCACATTGTCACTACCAGCACATTTGGGAGATGACTGTAAAACTGCAGCTGAACACCCAGTCTGGCACAGAAATGCCCTGGAGGCAGGATGTAACTGAGACCTGGCTCTGCCTCCCCCATTCCTGCACTGTCACAGGTGGGTCTCACAGCAAGTCCTGGTGTTAAGGCAGTGTTTCCTCTTATAAAACACTGTTTTCAGTTACTTATATTTCACCAGACTTTACCCACTGGGCAATTTTCCACCTCAGCCAGCCTCTGCCTGCCTTTATAGCCACTAGAGGGAAAGGGGGGTTTCTAGGGAAAAAAAATCACATCATCCTGAGGCAAGCAGTTCAGGTAGGACAGTTTCTTGGAATTAACTGACACTGTAGAAGGTGTCTACAACTGTCTCTCCCATAGACACCTGGTGTCTGCAGATGATCCAGTTCATCCCACCCCCAGTTTGGGCTGGATTGTCTGAAGGGAAATCTAGGCCAGAAGGGTTGGGCCAAGGAGAAACAGTGCTTGGTCCTTGCTTAAAGAATTTGTCTGTGTGTATGTGAGTGCCTGTATCTCAACGTTACTATGACTTCTGCCAAGTTATGAGCATCATAAAAACTCGTGTTCACATGTAACTAGAGGACACCCACGGATCCAGTCTTTCTAAGAATCTTTCCTCTCCATTCTTGTTGTACAGTTCATGGAGATGGGATTTTAGCTAGTAAAGGGCATCTTCGAGCATTTCAACCACTGGCACTGTGCCCCCAAGGGTAATAGACACAATACTCTAGAACTCATCCCAGATTTATGCAAACACTCTACTTGCTCCACATAGTCCAGTAATAGAACAGTAGGAGGGAGAAGAAGCTGAAAGAAATGGACCAGAATAAAAAAAGCAATGTGAGGTGGGAGTCAAATTACTGTAGGTGACACAACATCGTGATACAGGGCCATGCCGCCAGCCCTGGGTTTGGGAAGGGCCGCAACTGCAGGTTATGTAGCAAAAGGCAGGAGGCAAAGGGGACTTCAGAAAGGCAAGGTGTCCTGTGGATGTTCCTGGATGGCGATGGCAGCTGGAATCGAGATTTAGTTGAACATGGTTGTCAGGCATCTATAGCTGTACCAGGGCCTGACAGAGGACTGAAGTCCTTGTGAAATCCTACTCCATCCAGGTCAGGTCTTAAATGTCCCTCCATGCCAGATGGATGTCTCCTCATTCCATCCTCTGGTGAGGAAAATAAAAATGGTAGAGGGGAAGAAAGGAGAAATGGATGGAGAACAGCACAATCTAAGCCTTCCTTGTTAACTCCAGCTGTGAAATTTCCAAAAGACAGGACTTGCCCTTCATGAGCACCAAGGACCAACACTCAGCACCAGAAAGACGCACAGTTTCCTCACAAATGAAATGCCACAGCATGAAAGGGGACCCTGACTGAAGCCAAGTGGAGGGCACAGCCTCTGACACCTGATGTAGATGTTAATGAGAATGGCTGTGCTGGAATAGAGGAGCTCAGCGTGTTGCTAGATGGAGTCTAAAGCCACCCCAAGCTCTTCAGCTGATGTAACATCTCTGATCTTTCTCCAGATTTGGATGTCAAGGCTGGAACAGAGATCTATCACGTGGAGAAGGGAAATAATGGCCAGGACCAGAAGAAATTACTTGTGAAAATAGCTAAAACTACAACAAGCACCTCTCTGTGCTTCTTACATCCATTGAGTGCAGAAAAGGGAACAGTAGCAGAGGGGGACTGGAAACCCAGCACACCAACACCAAATGGGAGACACCAGGTGACAAAGCCACCACCTTGAGGAGACAGTGAAAAAATAGGACCAACTAGTTCAAGCCCTAGTTTTCACCAAAACGTCACTGTTTCAGCCAAGTTGGTTTGCTCAGGTACAAGCCTCACCATGAGCTAAAACCAAAGGTCTGAAATCAGCACTCTCTTGCCCCTGGTGCTGGCAATGTTAGTCAGCCAGTAGCTGCTCTGGAGGTGATGGAAAAGGGGTGACGAGGCTTCTGGAGGTGGGGTTTGGGGTCAGGAAGCTACCCAATGAGCTCTGTACTTCGGACCAGCACGGCTAGATGGCACTGTGTACTCTTCCAGGAGTGGCACATCCCACCACAGCTCCCATGCACAGGAATTCAATATGCCCAATGTTTTCAGTTGCTGTTGAAGCTCTCCTCTGAAAGACAGCTTATCTGAGGGATGGCATGGGCTGTTGGGAGTTTCGTCACAGCCAGAGCACAGGTGAACTTCTCAGGGAGGAAACTGGCAGAATTTTCTGTTTCGGGATTATTATAACAAAGGCAAGTATGTGTTTGAAGAAGGAAAAAAATGCCATTTCCATACAACTGTGAACAGCAGAGACAAATTTTGAGGAGTCAGGCCTAGAGTGGACTTACACCATCGCACCTATGGAGATCCTCATGTTCATGTCCTGTTTATCCACACCCCAGGAGGAAGATCAACACAGTGGAGCACTGGGACAGGGTGTCCCCATGCTGTTATGCCAGTGCTGCTGTAGAAGACAAGGACCTGGATTTGAGGCTGCCAGATTCTGAGAGATCAGTCTCAGCTTCCTCTGTCAAGAAGCAAATCTGGACACACACCATCTCTGCCTGGTGGAGGTTCAGCAAGGGACCCACTGGGATCTTCTACAGCCCTGGAAGACGTTTGGTCACTCAGGCAATAGGCAAAGATCAGAAAAAGGAGGGGGAGGAGCAAAGGGCATTAGATATGAATGGAGGAGTGGATGAGCAGGGTCAGGCAGGACAGAAGAGGAACATGAAGCCTACCATTGCCTTTTACTTAGTCTTGAGATTTTGTGGGTCAGTTTGAGATGAGAACCCAGAAGCAATCTTTACAAAAGGCAGAGTGGTCTGGCCCTCTCTCCCCTTTTTCCCCAGCTGGTGGGCTCAAGCTGGGAGGCTGGAAGACACCACCACACTGTGGTCCCCCAGCTGGGAGCCCGCCGTCCCTCGCTCAGCCATCTGCACAGGAGTTGGGGGAGTTTAACATCTCAGGAGCCAGGCTCCCAGGTTCTCCTCTTGCTACCAGCTGGTCAGGCAGGCTGCCAAGGGTATGCTGGCAGGAAACTGGGCACTTTTCCATCAGGATTTCATCCGCAGTGATGGATCTCCGGGGAATATTTCCGTCCTGATGAATCAGCAGTCTTAGGTGGGAGATGGGCTGCCCAATGGAGGGGTTAATGTCCAGCACTCAGGAAAGGTGCAAGTCCCCACATCAGGCAGGTGTCAGCTAATCCAATCCCCCCAAAATCCATCCCCTACTGGAGGCCTCTCCTTAATCTGTTACAGTCGGCGTTTGCCCTGGGGCCGCGGATCTGATATCTCTTCCGAGCAGGGTGTCAGTGTTAACTATTATAATTCTGGATATTCTTGTTAGCCATGCAAATGTCCAACCCTAGGCTGGAATCTCGCTTCACTCTTCAGCTTCAGCAACATCCTGTGGCAAATTGCTCTGTGCAGAGACACTTCTGTTTATCATCCCCAGCCACCACCTGTTCTTCTCACCACGTTCCTGGGTTATCCCACAGGCACTGCAGCTCTCCTCTGCCCTATTCCCTACCTGACACCACGAAATTTTGGCCTGGTCCTTTATTGCAAAAATCTTTATGGTGAGCTAGGAAAAGTGTAGTGGGATGTTGATTCCCTTCCCAAGTCACCCTGGTGAGACACTCCACTGTTTGCATCTGCTTGTGGCAGAATCCACTGGTGTCCATGGAAAGTGCTTCCATGAAGAAAACTCATCTCACATGAATCAGGACTGCAGCCCAAGCCCCCTGCAGTCAGCACAGCCCTTGGGTCAAAAGCCCCCCTCCAACAGGACAGGGTAAGAGGTGGTTTTCTGCTACTACTCTGCATGAGGTTCCAATTTATCACGTGGGAAGCAGGTGTAGAGCTCAAATGGAGACCAAATGGCCATGGGACAGAAAAACGTTAACAAGTTAAAAATCATCAAGTGCTGTGCTGAGTTCTGTAGTGTGATTAATAAAACAAACATGTGAAAAAAAATCTCAGTTTCAACACATGGTCAGAAATGCAGCGTGTTGCGCTATCAGGGCTATTCTGCCCTCTTAATACCCACCTCTCTGTTTGGGTTCACACTAAAATACTCTAACATGCTTTCAATTTTTTTTTTTTAATTTTAATTTTATTTTTACAAATGCTCAAACTTTCCTGCCACAAATTATTCTTGGCTGGGTTACAAGTAAAATGGCCATGTATAGCCATTTCTTTAAAAAAAAAACAAAACATGAAAACCAGTTTATGAGATATTTTGGTTGAATGTTTTTTTTTCTATGTGAACATGTGGTGAAAGTTCAGAAGTTTTCACTTTTTTCCACCCAAAAGCTCCTCTTAAGCTGAAGCTCAACCTCCAGCATCTTTAACATGATCTCACCTTTACAGACCATCCGCTTGGAAAGAATATTGCTACTAACAAAGCCTGGGACCATCTCCCTCTGTGGCCTCTTTCACTGCAAAAACGCTGTCTGGGACTGCTGTAAGGACAGGCTGTCACTGACAGCCTCAACCATGATAAGTCACAACTCATCCCACCGCAAAATTATGACTTTGGCATAAAAATCATTATTAAACCAGTAACAGGCAAGTAAATCTTATTTGCCTGTAGTCCCAGGTGCTCTCAGGCTGTAGGATCGAACCACAAAGGAGATAAACTTTTTGGGGAGAGGCTGTGAAAGAAAAGTTTCATGCAAGCACACAATGCCACTAAGCTGATAATTTAAGGAAAATAATGAACATTATCAAGAGTCATAAAGAGCCTTGCTGCAAGAACTGGCACCTTCAGCAGCTCCACAAAAATATCTCCACATCATGAGAGTTCATGGGCAGTTTTGGGATAATTAACCCCCAAGCACATTAAGTCCAAGAAAAACTAATTACTTTCACAGAACAAAACAGATTGTTTTACAGGCAATGTTGTTCTTTGGCCTGTCTCTTCTGGAAAATGGCACCAGTTAAACAAAATCCATTTTATTAACTGACAGTGCTGTGAAAAGATTTATGGAAAAGGACTGTTTGATGGGCTTTTAATAAGAGACCTGATGCCCATTACCAGGGCTGACAAGGTGCACATGCTGGACAGGAGAGATCACCTGAGCTGGAGACCTTTCACAGTCTGGCCAGAAAGAGGTTTTTTTGTGCTTCGTCCTCTAGTGAGTCCTAAATCAAACATTTAGCATTAGTCATAGGACTCAATTAATGGCACAAGCCTGTTACCCAGAGAGGTGGTTTTTGTGCTGTTTGATGCCATTGTGCTGGGCTCCATTCGATCAAAGCTCACGCCAGGCTTCAGCCCACACTGTTTATTTGCAGTGCAGCCTTCCCTCAGCGTTGCCCTGGCACCTGCCATCCCTCCCCACACGGGAAGGGAACAAGCAATGGACAGCCCGTAGCAGCCCGTGGTCTTGGGCTGAGTTGCCCCCAGAAGCCGTGCTGAGTCCTGCAGGGACAGATTGCCTCTCTGCCCCGAGATGGGGAGGTCTTGCCTTGCCGGCGATTGTTTGGGTAAGTTGTGATAGATCGTGTCCCGATGTCGGGAGTCGAGGTACAGCGGGAGGCTGAGAAACTTAACATTGAAAATGTTTTAAAGCAAAGGGAACATCAAAAGATCTCCAGGAAACGGCAAACACCCAGAGTTCAGCAATCTCTGAAACAGATCCCATCCTCCCATCTCAGTGTCTGGATAAGAGAGACTCCCAAGAAAAGGGGCAATCAAGATCAGAGAATATGGTAAGCTATAAATCAACCACCTCTCTCTTTTCACCTCCCTCCCTGTGCCCTCCAGTCTTAGGAAACCTCTGGAGCAGCAAGACACAAATTCAAACAGCAGGATGACTCCTGTCTCCTCCTCAAGGGACTTGCCCTAGTGCAGCCCCCAAGCCTTCCTCCAAACACCGCCCAGCTCACAGAGGTGCTGGGTGGGGAGCACGAACATTCTCTCCGGCACTGCAGATTTTATCTGACATGCCAGATTTAGACTCTTACAGAAAAGTCAAATCAGCCTTAGAATCCTCATATTCACTGTCTACCGCTGGAACAATATTTTTCTATAAATCTGAGAGGCTGAACACAAGGTTAGGAGGCTTTTAGCCCAGCAGAGCTCAGCCCTGAGCACACAAACCTGGTCATTAGGAACACATCTTACAGGAGCATGTACCCCACAGCACTTCAGGAGCTGCTCTCTGGCATGGGGCAGCCTCCTCTTCTCCTGATGGCCAGGCAGGTGGGGGTGAGCCAGCCCTGGGTTTTAACACCGAGATGCATTTTTCAGGTGGGTGGATTTGGGGCATTCCCAATAGTGAATGTGCCTCTCGGTGATAACAAGGCCAAGATGAGCCCCTTCCACTCCATATTCAGAGCCTCCTTCACCTCTGAGCATCCCACTGCAATATGGGTTGCAGTATACAGATGGGTAAGGAGAAGATATGTCTGGAATAAGACAGAAACACGGAGCAGGTTTTGCCCTTCAGCATGGCCCATGGTGAAGCAGCAACACACAGAGTGCAGCATGTCTCCAGTGTAAGGGGATACAGCCCTCGGTGGGTGCTGGCTCTGGTTCAGGAGGATGTTTTATGTGCACACATGCATTAGTGCAGTTGCCAGGTTACTGGGCAGACAAACTATGTTCAGCCTTTCTGAGTGAGGTCTTCTGCCCACGAGGCTGGGTCAGGAGCAGAAGTGGCAGCAGGCCCAGTCTATGTGTCAGCAATTCAAGGGGCTGTGACATGGCCTCAAGCCACAGAGCAGGAGCCCAAAGACAAAGAGAGGAAGAAAAGAAAAGAAGGGATGCTGGGGGGACACTGAATAACACCCCCTGTTAATTCCACATCTGGGGTACCCCTGACCTGAGTGGATTGACCCTCCCCAGCTTCATCATATCTCCAGCATCTCCTATGGCAAAGACAAGGTGCCACAGGGAGGGAAGGGACGCATCTCATTTTTGGCATTGACTTGCTGCACAAATCAGTTCTCAGATTCCCCTGCTCCTCTTGCTTGTCCTCATCTAGGGGAAAGCAAAAGCTTTGCCGTGCTCCATCTCCCCACTTCTAGGCAGCACAGGTGGCTCCTGACTTGGACCGTCTTGGTTTTATGACCTGGAGAGCCCCTGCTGCTTGGGACAATCTGCACTTTGTGACCATCCTTACTTAAAGTAAATATTCTGGACTAGGCTCCCAGGTCACATTGTTGAGATCTAACTCCTAAATGCTGTTAACTTCCTCTTCTTTGCATCTAACCTGCATCTAACCAGTTAGTTGCAGAAGCAATAGCCAGACTGTTGGGGTATGCAAGTGTAAACACTTTTAGGGAATTGGTGCAGATGATACCTAGCAAACAGTCCCTGGAGCTTGCCTGGAACATACACTTATGGGGGAATTTCTGAAGTAATATGAACCCCCACGCTCTTAGAAGGTCACATTTGGTGGTGGATAAACCAGGGAGCACAGAGGGAGATGGAAGAGAGGGAGTCATTGGGAGAAAGGTGTGGGATGAGTTGGTTTCAACATGGCCAATGGCGGGTGCAATGTCTGCTGAGCTAGAGTAGGAGCAAACAGGGGCAGGGAGGGCAGCAGGAGGCTGGACTGGGGGGCAAAACTCATGCTGGGGGCAGCTAGCAGAGAAAGGTTTGGGGCAGGCAGGGAAAAGCTGTGGACAGGGTTCATTACATGGGACAGAGAGATTTGGGGGGGGATACATAGGGCATAAAGGTGTCCAGGGTCAAAGTCACACATAAGGTCCCTGAAGCACAGGGGGAAACAGAGGAATTTTGGAAGCAGTTGTTCCTCATGGGAGAGGGGATCCTGGGGGCTGTGCAACACAGTGGGTGCACAGGGGCAGCTGAGCAGGGGACACAAGCTCCCATCCAGGCAGGTGTGGGCCTGGTGGACCCCCTCCATGCCCAGATCCTGGGTGGAGAGGGGGCTGACTCCAAGGTGTTTCCCGGGCACCAAGCCACCAGGGGCTCCCCTGGGGGGTTGTAACTCCAGCTCAGCCTCCATCCTGCTGTCAGGCCCCGTGCCCAGAGCTTGTTATTGCAGGTGCAGGGCAGCATTCCCCCCTCCCCGCTGGCCTGTCTCTGTCCCCTCCACTGTACCCTCTCCCTTCCACATACCAGCCACCCTTCAAGAAGCAGTTTGGGGTGTCCTGGGACTGCCCCATCCTGCCAGGGCCCCTGCTTCTTTTCCCCTGCATCCTTCTTCCCTCCCCAGCTGGTTCTGTCTCCTCATCCACGGGGCAGGAGGAATTACTCTTACCCCTTCCATGGTCCTCTCCCATCTGCCTTCCCCTCTGCTCTCCACCATCTCCCCAGGGTCTGCAGACCAGCCTTCTCCAGAGGCCACCCAGTAATCTCCTGTCTCCCTCAGCCCCTGCAGAGCCCCTCTCCCGTATTTGAGTGCTGCCCAGCCCTCCCCAGGTTCCAGACCCTCTGAGCTGCAGCCAAAGCTGCACCAAACCTGGCTCCAGCCATCTTCCACCTTGCAGCATGACCCTGGGCCTGTGGGGACCCTGGGGGACTGCAAATATTCAGGGACTGTTCTGTCCCCCCAAAACACCTCTGCCAGCACTGTCGTACCCCCAGCCCCCGGTGCTGGACACTGCAGCTGCACATGGAGCACACAGGGAGTTTGTGATTTTATTCCCTTTGGAGCAGAGCCAGGCATCGAGCCGAACATCCCCTCCTGTTAAAAACAGCTCTTTGACATCTTTAATGACCTCAGCCCAGGGAGGCAGTGGCTTCTGAGAGTAGAGTGCCACCGGTAGGAGCTCAGTATCTCAGCCAAGCAATGTCTGGTCCTCTCCAGGCTCTGTAAACCCCTCTTCCAGCTCTTCTCTGCTGGGTTTGCCTGTGAGGATAACCAGGGACTGCTTCCATGCATCGGTGCCACATCTTATCATGTGCCAAGTGTTTGCAAAGCCCTCTACACTTTGTCCTGCTTTTCCCAGGGCTGGAGCTCAGTTCCTCCCTTTCACCTTTCTCCTTGGCCGTCTGCACAGCTCCCATCTCTTCGCTTTGCGGGGGCAGGGGAGTGCAGGCATAGAGGCAATTAAAGGCAAAGCCTGGTAAAGACCAGCATTCCCATGCCCTGGCCTTGGCCCTGCTTTAACACCTTGAAGCATTCCAGCACTGAACTTTAAAGAACAAGTAGTCCCATGGTGAGTTAAGGGCTTGCAAACCTGAACCTCTTCTGCACTGCACTGGCTGCTCCTGAGAGTCCCTGCAGGTATTTTAAGCACAGGTCTATAAATGTTTTAAAATATAGGAACAGCTGTGAGCAGTTTCAAAATAAAAAGTGAAAATTAGAAAGAGCCTCTCCTTAAAAAAACCAAGAGCAGTAGTGTCTGCTTCTGCTGGTGAGGAGCAGGACCCCTGCCCAGGCATGGGTGCTTCCAGCACAGCTCTGAAATAAGGTGACACTCTGGCCATGTCAGGCAGGCACAGAATGACTCAGAGAGGTTTATGAAGTAGGAAGTTCATAAAGGCCCTCTAAGGGCTTTGTGTCCAGATCCCCTTCAGCTGGGTGATGAGTAATAAGGTGAAAGCTGGTGAACGCACATGTGGTGCAGGAGTGGTGGAAGGTGCTGAATGGGCTGCGGAAATCTGGGAAGGGCAGAAATGTTTGGGTTTGAATGAATGCCCTGATATACAAGTACTGGAGGCTGGGGATGCAGGAAGCCATGAAAAGAGAGTCATGGTGACCATGGCTGTCTTCTTCAGCCAGCCCCCCTGGACATATGCACAGTGCCCACCATGCTGGGGGTACTCAGAGGTTTCATGGGCAGAGCTCCCCTCCACTGCCCTCCAGCACCCCTACAAGCTCACAGAGGCATTGAGGTGATATTGGCTGCTGGGGTCACTTTCCTGCTCCTTGCAGGGTCCTGTGCCAGTTCTGAGGTATCTGAGATGCCCTTCCATACTCAAGAGAGCCCCGCCTCCCCCCAGCCTGCTGAAGGCTCTGGCACCCACTCCACCTGGTGCAGGCAGCATGTCCCACTGCACTTAGATCTCTTTGGATCACTGTGTCCACACCAAAGGCACCTCCTGTCCCAGCTTTAATCATCTCCTGAGCACCAACCTGTAGGTGCTCATCTGTGATGGAGGGGATCTGTTATGCTTCTTTGCCCTCATGTTACTTGAAAAAGGGAAAGACAAGAGCAGATTTGTCCTCCTGTGGGAGAACGTGGGACACTGATCCTAAGGGAGTAAGAAAGACAGAGTTGAAGGGTGGAGAAAAACATGACTGGGACCAAAATATCTCCAGGAAAGGAGACTGTGGCTGAGGAAAGGCTGTGAATATGCTGAGAGAAGCAGGGAGCAGACTGAGAGCCTGGCCTCAGAGGTGACAGCAGAGCAAGATTTCTTAGGGGCGCAGAGAGGGATTGTCACAAGGTGACTGAGTGCTAAAGGAAGGGCAGAGAGGGCAAGGAGAGACAGGCCTACAGACCTAATTTTTTGAATTTTATCATCTTTAACTTAATATTCTGCATTTTCTTTCTCTAACTCTTCCAATTTATGTCTTAAAAACACCTTGTGATTCGACCTGGAGAAGGCCTGGCTTGGTAGGAGAGGTCTGGTCAGCACATGGTCCCATCTTTACACAGTACTGCTGGCTTTGTGCTTTCTGAAGCTATTGAAATAACAGCCCCGGAACCCCATCAGGCTTATTTCTCCAACCTTTTACACTTGATTCATGTCTGAGCAAAGATGTAGGAGAAAGAGCATCTGAGTGTCATCTGAACCTTTTGGTCAAGGCCCAAAATGGAGCACTGACCTTTGGTACGTGAGCTCTGTGAAAAAGCCCAGTGAGCTTTTCACAGTGCTCCTGAGGTGCTTTCCACCTCCTGGTCCAACAGAACTAACGCACAGCACAGTCCAGCCCAGCAGCTCATGGCCCGAGGCAGAAAGTACCTCAATTTGTTGTTCAGAATCAGTGCAATAGCTGCTTGGCATTGTCATAGTGCAGTGTCCCAGCACCCATGCTCAGTGAATCCTGTCCCTGCAGTCAACTGAGTCTGGGGACAAAGCCACTGAACTTCACAGCTGTTTTTTCATCTCCAAGTGCCCATCTGCAGGTGGCTCAGGACATGGCTTCAGTTACTCTTGATGGTTCAGGAATTTTTTTTTTCTCTCCACAAACACGCTGCCCTGAGCTCCTTGAATTTTCTACAGTTATGGTCTCACCTCCCCAGCTCTCCCACGTGAACTCAGATCCCCTTCCCCATGTTGACTTGGCCTCTTCTGCCTGCTTCAAACCTGATGCTCCTGCTTACTGACCCCACAGGACCCTGCTCCCAGCCTGCTTGGCATGACTTGCTTGACACAACTGGAGATGTCCCATATGTCTGAGCCTCTGATCCATTTTCCCACCACTTGAGCTGCTTGGAGGATCACAGAATGATGAAATATGCTGAGTTGGAAGGGACCCACAAAGTTCATTGAGTCCAGCTCCTGGCCCTGCACAGGACACCCCAACAATCCCACCCTGTGCCTGAGAGCATTGTCCACACAATCCTTGGGCTCTGTCAGATTTGGGGCTGTGGCTGCTTTGAGCCTCTCATTGAGCTGGATTTGGGAAATGCTTGTCAGGGAAAAGTAGGAAGGAGATATGCTGCAGAAATACCTTATGACCCTTTTCAGACCTCTCCCAACATCATATCAGTTCCCATGCCAGTCAGCTCCCTGTGTTTTTTGGCTGTGGTCTTTCTGCTGTGACCTTCTTGCTGCAACCCTGGCACAAGCTGGTTGTTCTTGCTGGGTCTTCAACATGGGCCGTGCTATCACTGCCTTTATTTGCAAGTAGGCATCAATCTTCCTCTGGGTTTGTGGTGGAGGTTATTCAGCAGCAGGATTATTTTTTGACACGTAATGGATGGCTGCATCTGGAGGCCATCCAGACCAACACTTTGTCATGCAAGGAGCTCTATGAACACCTCCATGGAGAGATTGACATTTGTGCAGATGAGTCACTGATAGAGGCAACAGATTGTGGTTACCAAACAGCTGGAAGTCTCTGGAGAAGGGGTGCAGCATGTGGACACTCCCTCCACAGACTGGCTGATTTTAAAGCACTGTTTTGTGGGGTGAAGAGAGGCTCATATGTTGGGGATTGTTCCATTTTCTGCCCCTTTTTTGCTACCAAACTTTGGAGAAGAAACAGTCCAGAGGGTCACCACCCTTGTCCTCTCACACTCTGCTCCCCAAAGACAAAGCAGCAAGATTTCAGCTATGTCTTTCTGCCTTCGTGTTTCAGGGTTGGAGAAAGAAAAAGAAGAGCATGGAAAGAAGGACAAAGTACAGAATTTTAAAGGAATGACAAATGCAGGGCTCAGCTTGCCCTGCCAGGAGATTTCATGTACAGGATGCAATGAAATCTCTTCATGGTGTTTGTAGGAAAGCTTTGCCTCTGTCACCAACAGACCTCAGTCTCCCCTCTGCCCACCTTGCCAGAATGGGATTTTCTCTGTGTTTTTTTGCCTCTCACCCTCCTTCACAGTTTCCCAGTCATCACATTTTTTCCAGTCCCTTGTCTGTATGACCTGTTCCATAACAAGCTCCAGTCTCGCACCAATAATCTTCATCTCAAGGTTTTTAGGGCCACAGAGACCAGTCCCAGCAAACCTCCCCTTCACCTTCCATACCTCATTCTCCCCTCCAGGCCTTCACTGTCCAAGCATCCCTTGCCCTGGTTTGCATTGGGGTTTACAGCCCAGCTGTTCCCTGGAGCTGAGAGCAGCTGTGCAGTGAGAGGGAACGTGTCACTGGCCCCCCTTATGTGCTGTGTTTGGCATGAACAGAAAAGTTTTGCCCCCAATCTGCAAACATGGTGAAATAATTACAAATAAGACATAAATGACTCAGCCAGTGGGAACACTGTGAGTGCAGATGGTGGCAGCTTTAGAAAGACAAGTATCTCCTGTCTGGTCCTAGAAACATGTCTTCAGCCAAGTCTTTCAGGAACCTCAGTGTCCAACAAGCAGAGCCCCCAGCTTTGGCGTATCTTAGCAAACTCAGATCTTGTGTTTGCAAAACAAGCCCAGGAGCTTTTGGAGGTCTCAGACATGCTCTGTCAGAAAGAAGTCTCCCAGGTTTGCAAAGAAACATTATCCAAGGAGAGGAACTTAGCCAGAGTGGTTCCAACGTGAAGTGGACTCCAGCAGGGTGTAATCTGGGGGCTCTGTGGAAGCACAGAATGTCATGGATCAAGTAAGGCAATGACTTTGGAGAGCAAGACAGGCTGCAAGGCCTGGTAGAGAAGAGAATGGTCAGAAGCAGGGCTGAATCCACCCCAGTGATACTGCATGAACATTGTCCAGCTCAGGAGAAACGGGTACTTCACCTTCTATCCTCTGGGAGCCATCTCAGCTGTCTACTGAGATGTGTGGGAGCAAGGAGAACTCTGCAGGGCAGCAGCTCCCCTCCCTGGGGCACTGGGATGTGCCGGTATTGGTTTCACCATGATTTGGACCCAGACCTAGAAATCTCCACGTTCCCCACGATGGAGCCAGGCTCTGGCACACAGCCCTCAGCAAGGTGGGCGGCTGAAAGAGTTCAGGCACATCTCCTTTGGCCCTCTGGCTGCTTCCTATCAGAAATGCAGAAAACTGAACTCTCTCCTCAAAAACTTTTCCATTTTGATGACTCAGCGAAGGTGTTGGCAGGTTTTGTGACTTGCCTGCAAGTGAATGCTTGTTGATTCTCATCCTCCTCCAGGAGGTCCAAGGTGACCTCGGGCTCTGCTTTCCCCATAAACACATTATACCACACAGGTACTGGCCCAGTGTCATGCCTGGATGAGGGCTGGAGCTTTACAGCAGAACGTCTAGGGTTAAAATAGATTTCATGCTAATATTGTCTATAAACTCATGTGAGAGATGAAAGCAAGTGCTCCAGTGTCAGGAAGCTGCCTTTATCACCCCATACTGATAGTGTGTCAGGAGGCAGCCACTGTTCCTTTACCAGTCTGGGAAAAGAGGGAATTTCATAGCCTACTGCCTGTGGGAGGTTGTGCTTGGGGGTTGTGCCCTGTGCTGCTGGTCTGAGAGTGCAGCGACCCAGTGCACAGAGCGTGGCAGAGACAGGCTGGAGCCACCCAGGGCTGCACAGCTTTGACAGTATTCTCTGTGCAGGCAGTAGGGCCACCACGCTCTTGCTACAGCCACATCTGGAGAACAGAGGAGGCTATTTGTGTCAGTGACACCACTGGGCAGAGCTGTGCCCTTTGCCTTGTCCTGGTTTGTCCATCCCCACATGGAAAGCACTGTGTGCTTTCCCAGTGAGGAGACCAGCCCCAGCCTGGTGCAAAGGTCAGCTTGCCAGAACAGAGGCCAGGCATGAAGTTCAAGGTCTGTGCTGGTGGAACCCTGTGTCCATCCTGCTGACACTGTGCCCTGGACATCAGCATTCCCTGTTGGAGGAGCACTCCGGTGGTGCTGTTGTCACGCACAGAAGAGCTCTCCATAGGGCAGAACAGGGAAAGGGGCAGGGCAGCCCACATCCCCATGTGCATATGCTCCCCCTCAGGGCCCCAGCACCCCAGCAACAACGTCCTCCAGGTGAGCAGCCAGGCCAGTGCCTTGCTTGACCAGTCACCCACAAAATGTCTGGGACCCTCCTGGGCCATCTTGGAGTGCTGGGGTACAGGCTTGGTGCCCGTCCCCAAACTCAGCTGGTTCCAAAAGAATTTCCTTCTGCTTAGAATCTGATGTCCAGACTTCTCTGTGGCCACCATGCCCAGCAAGGCCAGAATCTGCTCTCCTCCACACTTCTCCCCACATGCATTCCCACATCTCATCCATTCCCAGGCTATCTCCCTGCTTCCAGCACCAGCACCTGCCACCACAGCCATCCCACCCAGCTCCCCAGCACATCCTGGATGATTCAACCCAGCTGGTGTTGCTGTCTTCCTCCCACACCCATCCCGGGCACACGCCTTCTGGGCCCAGTGCAGGCAGCCCAGCTCCCAGGGCTCTTGGAAAGGGTCTGTCGTGGAAGATAAGCAGCTGTGTGCCACTGTGGTGGCAGGGAGGAGTCCTGCCAGACTGTGCTTTATCCCAAACCAAACAGCCTGGCCAGCTTCAGGAGTTATAAACAGATGCTGAGGCAAGGCTCTGGCTCTGGGAGGGTCTGGGAAGAGAAGAGGATTTGGTATCTGGCTTCCTGGAGAGCCATAGCCCTGGGGAATTTGCTAAGCCTCCCACGGCAACACCCCAAATAGTCCTGGGAGGAAGCAGCTGCCCTGGGGCAGCTGCAGGGATGAGCACAGGGAGGACAAGGAGCCAGCTGGACGGTGGGCTCAATACACCATGATGTGGGGCCACTTACACTGATATGAGGTTCTGATGGCCAGGGCAGCATGTGCTTCGGCCCATGGTGGCCGTGCTGGAGCTGTCCAGGGGGATGAAGACAAGAAGTGAGACCCCGACCACCACCCCTGCCTTCAGGGTGCTGCTGCAACCTATTTTCCAGCCATTTCCAATGGGTTTGCAAACCTGGGGTGGGACAGCAGAGCGAGCAGCATTGCAGAGCTCCACAGCAGAGACCACAGGCACAGTGAGAGACATTCCTGACTACTCACTATACACCAGCTATGCAGAAAAGCTGTCCTTTCACCTTTATTTTGTCCTCTTGCCTTTATTTCCTGACAACACAAGAACTTAAAAACCTCAGGATATTAAAGTGAGGTCTACACTACAAAAAAAACCCCAAAAAACGTGTTCCCCTTGAGTCCTGCCTGAGGGTCTTCTCTGCTGCTCCAGACACCAGCCTCTGCAACCAAGTTGCTGAAGCAGAGGATAATTTAACAACATTTAATTAAAAGTGGGACAGGTAGGGGACTCGCAAGGGATTTATGCCATACACTTATGCTTCCCCCTCCTTTCTGATAGTTGGAAAAAGAGTGACAGGAACTTGCAATTCATGAAGAGAGCATTTTGATCCATTTTCCCAACAGAAATGTCAGGACACTAGAAATTGGGCCACCTGGATAAGTCAAGCTGCCTCAGGGATTTAAAGAGGAATAAGGGGATGCTGTATGTTGTGTCTTCACAGCTCTGTGACAAGGAGGGAGAATCTGTCTTTCAAGGCTCCCTTTAGTCAAAATATTAATTAGGTCACTGCAGTTCACAGAAACCTCAGATACAGGAGTCTGGAAAAGTCTGGTTCCTTATGACTACCTTAGATTTCATCCCCTTCTGCTCAGCAGTGTCAGTGTTTTACTTCCCTTGTCATCATCCAGTCTCCCAGCCTAAACAAGGACTGAGATGTGAATGCAAACATCCAGTTGTTGGGGGAAAACAGCCCAAGAAAACGGAGTGGAGCAGCAGCTCTCAGACCAACTGCTCCTGCAATAACAGACCAGGGTAGGATGGCAGCCAAGGCTGTTGTATTCCCTTTGCAGGTTGTCACCAGATGGCCCTTCACCTACCCTTCCAGGCTGGGTCCTCCTCGGTCCTTCCTTTCCAGTCTCACCCTGGCAATGTGGTATCCAGAAGCCACCACACTGGTCCCTCCTGTGATTTTTCAGCACAGTGGGCTGTGAGTTTTCCATCTGCATCCATGCACATACCATTGTCTCCTATCCTGTTGCCAGACCGCACTGCAGGTTTATTCTCTGTCTTCAATTTTTTGTGTTCCAGCTCTTTCTTCTTCCAAGTTTCTTTCTCCACATCCCACCAGTGGTCCCATACCACCCTACCAGAACCCAGTTGCATTGTCAGTCTGTATGAGCTTCTCTGTGCTTCTGAAATAGGAACTTGCATGCCTTATCTAGGGAACAAAACCACTCAGCTAGTGTTTAGGAATTGACCAGACAAACTTTGGCAGGAAATACACAACCAAGACACACACCCTTGCAGGCAGCCACTGTGGGCTTTATTGGTAATAAAGGCAGGTTACAATGGCACAGAGGGAGATCCACCTTAGAGAGAGCCCCCAATATCACTGGAAAAACAGAATCACAGAATAAGCTGTGTTGGAAGGGATCCACAAGGATCATTGAGCCCGAGGTCTCCATGGTTTCAGAAAGCTTTGGTTTTCTGTTCACTGAGGGTTTCCCAAGCTCTTCTGGACTAAAGGTAGACTTGGGATCCCAGTTCAGTCTCCACATGGGATGGGGGTACTCATTTATGTATCCCTCTGACAATCTCTCCCAGGGGAGGCCCAGACACCAGGGGTGGCACCATCCCAGGGGCTCTCTGGTGGGACATAGCTGCTGCTCTGTCCCTCCACGCCTCTCCTGCAAGCAGGCTGCACACCCAGCTGCACTGGCTGGTAAGTCAAGCCTTAAAGTTTAACAAGAGCACTGGGCTCCATAAGGAGAGCTTTACACTCTCTGCGGGTCAACCGGTGCTCACAGTTTTCACTGGCTGCACATGTGCTGAATAATCGGGTCCTGCTCTCTGCCACTAACAAAAGCAATAAATTACCAGCCAGGCTGCACCCACCCAGCCCAGCCCCATGCTCCAGGCACTAACCCTGCCTAACGCTCCCCGCACGTGCATCACCCCAAGGAGCTGCTGGAGGGAATAGGGCAATATCTGTCAGCCCTGCTCCAAACAAGCAGCTTTTAGCATCATGTGTGAGGACTGAGAGTTTCCTGCAGCAGGATGTATAGGGGAGGTTTCCAGCTGCAAGGCAGAGTGACCCCAGCACGAGAACCACAGACCTGTCCTGGACACAGGGAGTTACAAGAGGCTTTCAGGGACCCTGGTCTCAGCCTGTCCTAACCCTGGCACCAACATTGCTCCCCACTATCATCAGTTAATCCTGCACATGCTAGCAAATGCCCTTGGCATTCCCAAGCCCCCCAACTCTTTCTCTCCTCTTACAAAAGTATCCATGCCTGGCTTTCATTTTGGAAGGATCCCCAGATCCCTGGGGGTACTGTGGGGCAGCCCTTAGTGTGGGTGGAATGTTGGCAGAGGTCCCTTTGCTCCCACAGTGCCCCAGGGATCCAGAGGAGCCCAAGCCTGATCAGCAGGTGTCAGTTTGTGTCCTTGGGGCTCTGGCAGGGAAGGGATCTGCTGCAGTAATTGAGGCAGCAGGAATGAGAGGTATGTTCTGAAACAGTGGCGGGCGGGGGCTGCACTTGGATCAGTCTGATCCAGGGCCCACAGTGATTTCCCAAACGCACCCTCCTTCCAAGCCCACCCCAAGCCTCACAGACCCTAGGAAGAGCCTCCCAAGAACAACCAGCCTTTTGAGAAACTTAAACCACTTTCTCCAACACCTCTGAACTCTGTCAGGAACATCCTTCATCAGAAAGCTACAAGTGCCAAGCTGTTTTCCCTCAAGGGCAAATCTCCCTTGTGCTGTCAGGAGCAAAGCTGCCCGGGTTCACATTGCTGCTTAAGGTGAATGCATGGTGTGTTTTACCAACTAATTGTGAAATTGCAGACTGCTTCAGAGGCAAAGGAGAAGCATTTTATTGTGAGCAGGAGAATTAATCATACCTGGGGCAGTATAGATGTCAGCAAAAAACAATGCAGAAAGGATTTCTCAGGAAGACTTATTGACATGAATAGGAAGGTCTTTTTCAGGTCTTTTTAGATATGAATGAAAGATTCTCAGTGGTTGTTGTGACCCCTGTTTTTACCCTTGCTGTCTACATCCAAGACAGGGATGTGTGTGCTAAAGCTAAAAAATTATAAGGAGAAGGAGTTTTATTCAAGAAATGGAAATTTCCCAAGCCAAGGCGTCTGCTGCAGCACTAATTCATGACGTGTCCCACATAGTTTATGGCAGAGATTAAACAATACAAAGGATAAAACATTTCAAAAATGGCATTTAACTGGGAAAACAAGAACAGACTAGACTCCAACCCATCCATTGTGCAATGCTGAGTTGTTGAGCTCTCAGCCCCAGCATTCAGGTCCTGCTCAAGGAAATACCACTGGTTGCTGTTTGCATGGGTGCAACCCAGTGTTTCGTTACACCTTTTTGTTTGTTGTGGAGTGAATCCCCTTGGTAACATGGCCACCCCCTTTTCCTCCTTTTGTGCATTTTTCCCTGCCTGGGACTTGTTACCCTGGTCCCAAGGGATATGCTTTCCCATGGCTGTTTCCCATTTGGAGGCTGCATATGTACACACTGGTGGAAGAAGAGAGCAACTTGATCTTCTGATTCACTGCAGCCTTTCCCTGTATTTTAAAAAGACATTGGTTATGATCAGCCAAGCTCTGCTGAGTACAGATTTATATCCTGACTCCGAGCTTGCCTCCACCAGCTCAGCCCATTCTGTAAGTCAGAGGAGGTAGTGGCAGGTCTGGGGTGTAGCGCTAGGGATGCAGTGTCCTCCTGGCAGCACTGAACTGTTGCTGCATCCATGTAGGGAAAGAAGAAATATTGGTATGTGCAAGGATAGGGGTTAAAAAAAACAAAGAAGAAAGTCTGAAATGTCTCATGTGAAACCAAGCAACTTATGGCGAAGGTGAGGAGAAAAAGAGAGATGATACAGGCAACACTGAGTGGGGCTGTATAAAAAACTGGGATAACAGCACTTCCTAATCGTGTTTGGTGATACATTGCCAAAGTTTGCCATGAAACCTCTCCCCACAGCTCCATTTAGGCTCAGGTGGCCACAAACCTGTTGCTGAGAAAAACAGGAGTCCTCCACCTTCCTCTTGACTTCCTCACCCATGCCCCCAAATATGCCCAATATCAGGGTTACCCTGTACACAGACTTGACCTGAAATCAGTAAAACTTGTCCAAGTAAAAAGCAGTAACAAAATGAAGAGGATGGGAAACAGAGCCAAGAGCAATGGCAGGACATGTTAGGGATACAAAACACCCCCAGAGATATGCCCTGACTAGCACGTGAAGATGCACGTTTGACAACATAGCATTTTCTCCTTCAAGTTTTCTTACCAAGCATCACTTTTGCTTTTTTGGAGGCTCTGCCCATGCTCTGCGGGATGGGATAGGGTTGCCAAAGTCAGTCCAAACTACAGAGCAGACATGATCATGAGAAATCTGACCTTTCCCTCTTTATTATCCTTATTTGCCACATCTAGATGACGCTGGACATGACACAAGTTCACAGTGTTGTCATTTACCTGCATGTGCTTACATACCAGTGCTGATGACATTCGTCTTGGGATTTGCTCAGGGGACCCACTACCAGGAAATGACTTCTCTTAAAACATGAGGAAAGCTCGATGCAGCCTTTGTAGCTTCTACTTCAGCAAGCCTGTAATATTCACAGGAATGAGACTCAAATTTCTAATTATTGGCTGAGTTATTTGTAGCTTCATATGTTTTAAGGCCAGAAGGGACCATCATCTAGTCTGGCCTCCTTAAATGGAAAGCTCCATAAGCAGCAACCAATTCCCCAAGCTTCATTACAGTAATGAGCTCACAAGTCCTGCCGTCTTGTCTCTGGCTCTAACCACTAGACCCTGCCATGCCAAACACAGCTGCTCAGATCTGCTTCCAGCTCCAAAGGGAAGTCCAAGAGTTCCTCCTGAAGAGGCAATAAATCAAATACCAATCTCCACAGCGATGGGGAAGGATGACTGCCTGCATACGCTGGCTCAGCCTGCCCAACAGGGAGCTTAGGTCCTGGGTGCCTTGTCCAGGGGCAAGCACCAGCAAGGACGTGCATCTAGCCAGCAGGCTGGGATGGAGGGATTTACTTTGCCATGATGTTGTTTCCCCTTTGGGGGCATTATTTCGGGGAAGGGAGAGGGAACCACTGACACTTGCCTGGTTTCACACGCTGGCCAATGCATTTCACCCCACTGGGATTGTTTCAAGGCAGGCAGTGCTGGTAACCAGAGACCCAGTGGGGCTGTGCAGCAGTTCTGGCAGGCCTTGTCCCTGCCTGGGCTCTTTGGGTCAAACGGCATTGGAAACGATGTGGCAACTTCTCTCCTCTGTGCCATGTGTCAGAGGCACATGCTGAAAAACTACTCAGGGCCTCCCAGTACAGGCTTCACTAACCACCTCCCTCCATGGGACAAGGGATGGTGGCCTCCAACGGCTGCCACGGAACCCTGGGAGGGACAGCCCAGCTCTCTGTGGATCCATAGGAAACCACCTGTCTCTGACACAGGATGAGGTCTCTGAACTAGGACACGGCCAGGAAATGGGTCGGGAATTTTCAGGGGTAAGCCACTCATCTTGTCCTGCTGCACCTTGCCCAGCTCCAGGCTGGGACCCCCCTGGCCAGCAGGTGCTCACCTTCAGGCACCAGGTTGAACATTTGAACGAGAGAAGCCCTGGAATGGAGAAGTGTTGGTGGAGGAACTCAGGGGCCTGGGGGGTAAGATTTGGAGCTCATCCACCTGAACAACATGCAGTGGGAAGGCAGCCCCACACCCACACTCTCAGGGAGCCACCAGCCAAGGGCAGAAGCTAATGCTTGCACTGGGGAGGGAAAGCTTGGCAGACAGGACACTACCAGTCGTGCTAGTCTGGTGTTTGCACCTTCTTCCAGGTGTCCTTTCCTACCACGATGGCAATTTGCCTTTTCAGAGGCAAGAGTGGCTCAAGAGAGTACCTTAGGGTAACCTCTGCTTCCCATTCAGGTCTCCCCATTATAGGANTGGGATGGGATAGGATGGGATGGGATGGGATGGGATGGGATGGGATGGGATGGGACACACATAGCTTCATGAAAACAGAAGGCGACCTACCTCATGAGCAGTTCATGGAGGAAGAAGCAGGAAGGAGGTGCTCCAAGTTCTTGGTCAAGACACTAACCACAGACTGTGTCTGCAACATGACAGCAGGGAAGAGGCAGGGAAACAACAAGCCAGAAAAACCAGAGCTCCATGTTCCCTGGAGGCAGCCATAAATATAATCAGCAGAAGAGCACTCATCCCATCAATCAGCAATGCTTCTCCAACCACTATGGGCAATTCCCACACACCAGCTTGGACCATGCTGGCTGTGACACCCCTGTGAGTCACTGCCCCAGGCTCTACCTGGTAGGATGAGCTGGCTGCTGGTCACACTGCACAGCACAAGTTGCTTACTGGCATTGTCAGGGTTACCACCCATCCTCTCCTGCTGCCATGGTGTTTGTGGTGATAACAGAAGCAGCTCAAGGCTTCTCCTTCCTGCAGGCAAGAGGTAATTTAGTGGCTGCAGAGGAGCAGGCTCTGAGGAGGAGGAGGGCTGGGCTAGAGGTATGGCAGAAAAAGCATGGAATTTTGGAGCACTCTGCTTATCCATGCCCTGAATCAGACCAGACAACACCCTGTGTGCCCTTGGATGTGCCCATCACCTCTTTGGGGGTGAGGCACAGAGACAGGCTATGCCAGATGACACATGCCAGATGACACATGCCAGATGACTGGCATGAAGTACAGAGAGACATCTGCTGCTCATCCCATTCCTGCTGAAACGACTCAGCTCCTACCTCAGGAGCCTGAACAGGAAGACTCATGTGGTGTGCAGAGCCCTGCAAAATCCATCCTAGTCCCTTCAGGGCCCATAAGAAGCATTCCCATGGACAGGGTTTCTGTGTGGAGAGGGGAGATACAGACAGGCAAGGTTTTCCCCCAGCCTGGTCCCCCTCAGAGGCTGGCAGAGCACATTACAAGGGCTGGAGGGTCTGCAGCAGCCTGGGCACCTTTTACCCTCTCATCCAAGCTGCAACAGGCAGGAGTCTGCAGCTGTAGAAGGTGTAAAGTTCTGCTGTTCTCAACAGCACTATGTAAAATCTGGGCAGGGGGATGGGGAGGGGCGGAGAACAGAACAGCAAGTCTTAAGCCTCCCTCCCTATGCTCCCTGCTACCTGAGCAAACCATTCTACCTTCATCATACATATCTTGGACAAGGTGTCCAAAGGGCATACACAGTACAGGACAAAGTCTGCAACAGAGATGCACAAACAGAGGTATGCAAAAAGCCTGGCTCCTGGAGCCCTGCTGAATGGACAGGGCAGCCTTTGCCAGTGCAGTTACCCTAAACTGATCCTGTCAGGATCTGATTTATCAGTCTTTATGCTCAGCTGGTGCTTTTCTATAGCAGGGATCAACAAAATGGGGAAACTGAATCTCAGTGACACACAAGGCTGGACTTAGAGGGCATCTCATCACAGCCTCATTTTGCACCAGCACCCTCATTGAGCCTAGTTGTCCTCACATGAGTCATGGCTTCATCATGAGGCTCAGCCAGATGATGTCTGTATGAGGCGAAGACAGATATTTGTCCAAGACCCTTGTCTTAAGTACAAGAGCACGAAACAAGTTGGGTAAAATGGTGGAGAGAGGAGCAGAGGGAGCTTTGCACCCTGCCTGACATGGAGCCTGACTGGACCCTCTCCTGCGAGGTACGATGAACCATACATCCCCAAAGTGTCTGCTTCTACCCCGAGACTGTACAAAGGCCTCACTGCCAGCCAGGATTTGCTGTCCAGCAGGGCAGTGACAAGCAGTGCAACTGCCCAGCAGGACAATCAGGGCAGTGAGGACAGCTGGTCTCGCCTGGCCTGAGAGCCCAGGATGGCAGGGAAGTAGCAGCCGCCTCCACCCTGAGCCCACACAAAAGGGTAGATGGCTGCCTAATCACCTACCCATGGGAAAGAGGAGAGTTGCTCTCTGGAAACAGAGGGGCAAGGCAGTCTCAGGCAGCCGATTGACTTATTGCAGACTCCTAGGGTGATAAATTGTGGCTAATTGTGGGCAGGTGACAAAGCAGACTAAGGAAAAAGGAGCGGGGGATATTCACTGCCCGGCAGCTCCTGCCCAGCCCTGCCCCCTTCTTTTACTGCTCCTTTCAGGCCACTTGAATTGTGCAAACGCAGTGCTTTCCAAAACCTGCCGAATCTCCCTCGCAAGGCTCCTGCCCCCTCCCTTCCCGCTCCCCACTTCCTCCCGTGCTGCCTGCTCTCATTCCTGTCTCTGGGATAGGAGGTCCGCGGTCGGGGGCGAGGGGCCACCCTCCCACCCACGGGCTCATGCCATCAAGCAGCCCTTCTGATGCCACAGCAGAGGACTCTGAGGACTCTGATTTTCCATCCCCATGAGACCCATGTGTCTTCTCCAGGTCCTGCTCTCAGCCCTGATGCAGGTGGGCCACCTGGACAGAACAAACAGTACCACGTTCTGGGTATGGGTATCTTCAACATCCCACTTAAGGAGACACCATGTTAAGCAGCCCTGGTGTGGCTCTGATTTGGACCCCAATGAAGGGAAAAAGCCACTTGGATCTCAGGTCACAGTAGGGCTAACTAGAAAGCAGAGCCTGTGAGGGGAGGATCCAAGGGATCAGCTTGAGGAAATGGGCTTTGCCCAGCACATGCTGAAAGGCCAGGAGGCAGCAGGTGCTCACCTGCTGGACCCTACATGGATGACTCAGGCTGCCTGGCCTTATCCCACACTTCTGTTAGCTCTTTCCTCCTTGCTCCACCATGTGCCCTGGTGAGACAGAAAAACAGACACTAACGGGGTCACACCAGCAGCAGAGTTTTCACCAAGTCCTGGATTTCCAGAAATTCCTCTGGGAAGAGCCAGATCAGGGCTTATTACAAACTGGATGAAAGCATCCCACAGGTGGGACACAGAAGGTGATGACCCCTACAAGAGGCAGGCTAACATGCAGGACACCATCAAGCAAGGTCCCTAGCTCAGCTGAGCCTACTCTAAGAGCCCAGTCGTGGACAGGTTTAGGACTGGATCCTTGAACAGGTTGGGTAGGTCAATCAGGGCAGACACTTTCTACCCAACCCACTCCAGGCTTCTTTCGTGAGGGGTGTTCTCAATTCCTCTGTGCTGTGTTTGAAGACAATATTTGGCGATTCTCCACTTCTCACTTCCCCTCGCTCACACTTGCCTGCTTCTTCACAGCTTGTCAGAAAATGATACCCACTCTGGAAAAGCAGTTTAAAATCAAGTCTTAGCAGGCAGCTGAAAATTAGTGAGGGATATGTTATGCAAAAGAGCTAAAATTAACTCTTCCCTTCACTCTAGAGGGTCTGCTCCACTCTATGCACCCACCATCCACCCTAAGCCACTGACCATTTGGACTTACACCAACAGTCTGACAGCAATTAGCTGGAGAGAAGCAGCTGGCAACCATCAGCTACTTGTAACCATGCATTAACTGGATTTATCACAGGCTTGGAAATTATGAGTATTTGTCCATAAATACACTATTTCCATTTCACTCAGCCACATATACCCAAAAGTTAAAAGCCCATATCTAAGTACATCCCTCAGCTCCCTTTATAGACAGTGGTGACCTCTTTTAAGTATCTGGCTTGGGATGAGCTGTATCATCCAGTGGAGGGCTATATTTCTTACTGCTGACTTACAGAAGTCTGTGGTGAACGCCCAAATTGTCACCAAATTGTCTCATGGAAAGCAAGGACTCTTTGCATGATGGAGCTTTTCCTCAAGTCCTTCCCAACAAGATTTCAACTTTTAACAGCTGCTTGCTAGGAGCTGGGTACAGACCTGTTCCTGGGAGATAAGACATGCATTCCGGTTTAATCCAACACCTTGAGCTCTAGGCTACACTACTAGTTACTGACCTCCAACTAGACTTGGTTCCACTGGTCATGACTCATGGGGTTGGCCATTCAGCCAGTTTTCAATCCACCCCAGTGCCTGCTCATTCAGCCTGTACATCCACAGCTTGACTATATGGATCTTGGGGGAAAAAAGATCCAGAGGTCTTGCTGAAGTCCAGGCAAAGTCCAATTCTCTCCCCACGTCTCCTAGGCCAGTCTTTCATCATGAAAGTTAATCATGTTGATCAAGCATGACTTCCTTTTGGTGATTCCTGATGATTTTCTTGTCTATCATGTGTCTGACATGTGTCCTTTGTAACCTCAGGCTTTTCCAAGTTGTCTTGGTTTGAAAGACAGGTGTCTGCCAAGGAAGGTGGAAACCTCTCTTGGAATGGAAAATATGACCCCCTTCCCTCCGAATTATTGTAACTTTGAAATCAAGGAGCTTTCAGGCAAATATACGGGAAAAGGAATAACGTTCTTTACTAGCACATAGATGCATAACAAGGCACACCAACACCAACGGCAGCAACACCAAACAGAGCAGAGCCCAGCGGCAGCCTCTCTCCCCGCAGGCGCTTTCCCCTCGCCGCAGTTCCGCTCACGGCCGCCAGGGGCGCGGGGGGCTCCCGGCCGGGCAGGGGCTGCGGTGATTCCCCGCGCCTGCAGGGGGCGCTGTGGCGCGGGCCCGGCTGTCTCTGCACGCGGCCCATGGAAAAAGAGAAGGGGCTTTCCTCTGCAAACTCACGGGGGGTAGCTGGTCTCAGTGCCCCTCGGGGTGGCAAAATGGACTGCAGCAGGACCCTCGGAGCAGCAGGCTGGAACAGCAGAGGCAGGCACACGCGGGATGACAAACAAAGTGTAGCAGAAAACTCCAGGCCGTGCCAGAAGCCGCGGGGTGGCAGGATGTCGGGTTAAAATGCGGCAAGAAGCCCTGAAGCAGCGGAAGAGAAGAGG